>CAVNYN010221554.1:0-69608 GCA_963692815.1 Nyctanthes arbor-tristis
ATGTGAGACATAATTTAATTCTCTTTGGAAACTACATTTCTAATGTACACTTTTATAACATTCAACCTTTTTCGATTTTGTTACTTAATCCGGTGTAGGAATCTGTACATCCTAATATGCACATATTATTATATATATTTGTTTTAAAAGCACACTCATATTAGATTTGTATTTATTAGTTATTACATGAATATCTTTTTGTTAGACAATTTGTAAAATTTTCAACCACACCTATAAAAAAAAATAAATTCGATCGCCCTGAGAAAAATTCATGGCTCCTCCCCTGCTTTTTCCCCCAATTTTCGCTGCAAATTCCCTTCTCTTTCTTCTCATCTTTCTATTTCGAATGCTTGGGGATTTTTATTTCCTAATTTACTGTTCTAATTGTTAATTCTCTTCGTGCTCTTGATTATTTCCTAATCCGCTATTCTAAAATCTCTACCATACGCATTTTAATTTCCTGAATCAACGCTAAAATCTCTGTGATAATACATCTTAATTTCCTAAATCAATGCTAAAATCTTGGAGATTTATTTTCTTTGACAAATGGGAGTTCATATGGACTTGGGTCATATGGACTTGGGCTATTGATTTCAGGGTTCTATTGGTTGAGACTTTGGTCTAGAAGCTGCGGTGGATTTAAGAATTTGGTCTAAATACTTAAAGTGAATTCAAAAAGTTATTAGACGAGTAGAAGAATACTGGAATGGTGAAAAAATTAGTTGGATTATCTATTTTTAAAAAATTCGGTCGTTTGAATTAAAGCTTTCAATAAATCTCTCAACTATTTATTTTTCTGAATTATCTTTACTATATCAATTCAATATATGACACAATCTCTCTTATATATACTGTACATCTATTAGTTCATAAGAAATTTCAGATCTTATTTTGTATAGATATTATATTGTCATCGCTTTAGTTGACTAATACAAATTAAGGTATGTTATTTTTATCTATCTCGAATTGGAGTCGTACTCTTTACTTCAAATATTTTTCGTAGACACATACATTTTTTATTTGTGGATTCTTTATATGGGTTTGGTACCTTTATTTTAACAAATGACATGAATATGCCTACTCTAATTTCTATTATATAAATCTAATCTAATATTATTGTTGTTTCAAGTTTCCATGAATATAATCGTTCTTGGTTAGGGGAAGTTTTCATGTTTGACTCCTATAGTGGCAGACATGTTGCACATGTGAGGATTGAAGTCCTGTCTTTTTTGCTCTTAAATTATATAAAAAAATTTTGATATAATATCTGGTATTAGGAATGGCAATGGGATGGGTATTACCCGATATCCGAGAGTACCCCCCGAATGGGGCGGGTATTACCTGTCCCGTTAAGTATCAGGACGGGTACGGGACGAAATTTTTCGACCCAAAATCTTAACGGGGCAGGGACGGGTTTTAGCCGCGCCCGCCTTGCCTTTATACCCGGTCTCTCTATTTTTTTTTGAAAAAATATTTTGTTCTCTATGAAATTTTGAATATAGATGCCAAAGATGAAACTGACATGATATTTATGATGGCTTTTCATATAGTTTTAATTCTATTTTTTTCTATATTTTTTTACTTATTTCTTAACGGGGCGGGTAACGGGTATTTTTTTTGTACCCGCCCCGAATTACCCTCGCCCTGTACTTGATTCAATCGGGTACGGGGTGCTTGCGGGGCAGGGACGGGGGAAGGCATACCCGCCCCTAACTCACCCCATTGTCATTCATATCGGGTATCTATATTTTGTTCTGCTTTGAAAGTATATGTTTGAAAGTTTCAAAGTTTTCTTCATTTCTCCCTTAGAATTTGATGTTATTGAATGATGATTAAGTGTTGTTGGCTAATTTTTATGTTTTATGCAATTATGACATGGTGGAAAATAAAATAAGGAAAACTTATAATGAAGTACTAGAGGTTTTTAAGTATGATTGGTGGTGTTTCGCAATCAAAGCTGTAATATTTTGAAAGCTAAATTAAATAACTCATTTATTATTATTGTTGTTGTTGCTTCCTTATCTTTTACAAGGAGATATGAACAGGGAATTCATTTAGATTCTCAGAAAGTTGGAGAATACAGGATTTGGATACAACTATCTTGAGGTCCACGTCTTAGACTGAATTTTTTACTATTAGAGCATAATATTTAAGCTTTTACACTTATTTTTAATGATATGACCTTCAACGAAGAGCAATCACGAGGATTGATTACCGAAAATTTAAAGCTTTAATTTAGCTTGAGGGATCAAGAAAAGACTTATTTTTAAATTAGGTTCTTATTGAAATTTGGATTCAACTAATGTGTCGGTAGATTTTCAAAATATACATTGAAATCTTTGTTATTTTTGAACAAATTTCTTATTTTTGCCTTCATTACCTCTTTTTTGGTAATCATATAATGTACAGAATTGGTTTTGTTAGCTATATATATTTTGAGTTTTTTTAGTGAGCTGTATGAAAATATTTTATAGACATCGTAAATATTATTTGTATATATGTTGTTGGGTATTATTATAGGCTTAATTAGAACATGTGTGTTATGTTCATATATATGATAAAAGTTGTGTTTATAAATAGGCCAAATTATTATAAATGTTAAAAAGAAAAATGAAAGATAAAATGACTTGGTGTTAAATGTTTTAGTCTAATCCCTCAAGAAAAATTGGAGAATTACAAATGTATTCTAACAATATTAACTTTTATTAATTTTCTATCATATTTAGCAAGCAATTAACTCGCTTAATAATTAAATAAACAGTGTCATAGCCAATGAATTTTAAGATTTTACAATATATCAAAATAAGAGGGAAAAAATTTATTAAGATACTATATAATCAAGTCATACAGTATGGTGTTAGATCGAGACTAATTGTTTGACATAAGCCCATATCATAAAGTTGGTCAATATATTAGAGATTATTCATTTTGAAAGTACAGCGGAATATATATCGGATGCTTTTCCATTTTTAAATATTCATTACTTGATGGTCTATTCCATTTTTACTTATTATTTTTAGAATATCTTCTCGTGTAACATATGGATGCAATACTAGTAAATACTAAAGAGCCCAAATTAATGACTCTTTCATCCCTTCGGGAAGAAGAAATTCCCAAATAATAATATATGAATAATTTAGCACAAATCTACGTGGCAATTAATATGACATTAAGTTATAAGTAAAATTAAATGTTTGATTAAAAGACCCACTTGATTCGACACTTCATTTAGTGTCACTTTGATATGATGACAAGTACCAGTGATGCTAAATAGTATTATTCATAATATATATATATATAATAATAATCAAAAGAACAAAATAATAATAAGGATAAATTTCACAAAAGGTCCCCAATCTTTGTAAAAAGTAACAATTTCACTCATAACATTTTTTTATAGCATATAGTTCCCAACCTTTCAAAAATATGTACAAATGTCCCTATGAGTAATTTCTATCAATTTTCACATTTATATGTTTGCAAAATGACAAATTTACCCTCATTGTGTGAAATAAAAGGAAATTAATTCAAATACCTTTTAAAAAATCTAAAAGATTTAAATAAAAGAATGAAAAAAATTGTTACTTTTTCTGATTAGTTACTCAATTTTTAGCTATATCTAGATATAAAAATTTAGAATGAGAGAGGTTACAGCGGAAATAAAGGAACAAATCCTCCTTTTTTTTACCAATAATTCAAACATTCAATTTTTTTTGTAAGAAAAATTCATGCATTTTTAATCGTTCCAATTTTTATAACTTGAATATCGATCGCATCTAAATCATCGTTGCTTATTTAGGTTTAAACTTCTAAAAGTTCATTACCTAAAATGACTGTAACACTAGTAGTGGTAATGTTAGATAAGTGAGTAAAAAATATAATATATTGATCAAAGTATATGTATAGCTTGTGTTAAGTGAGTACGTAAATAAGAAAATGATATACAGATGAATATGTATAAGTGTGTGAAAAAGTAAACGACTGAGAGATCAAAATAAATTTTTAAAATTTGTATTCTTATTTTTTTAATTTAAGTAAAAGGTAAAATTGTTTTTATAGAAAAAGTGAACATGAAAATTGACAAAAATAACATGTAGGGACTTTTGTGAATATTTTTGAAAGGTTGGAGACTTATATACTTTAAAAAAAGGCAAGGGATGAAATTGTTACTTTTTGTAAATATTGGAGAGTGAAATTTACCCTAATAATAATTAAATGGGATCATATATATATATATATGCATAAAAAAAATATAGATTATATTGTTTACCATTTTGATGTTGTACCTATAAACTATTTTTTTTTTCAATTTTACTTTTCACATGATTCGTGAATTATTATACCATTTTTTTAGTGAATTATTATACCATTTTGATGTTGCAATCTATACTATTTTTTTTTCACGTGATTCATTTAATTATTATATTCAAACATAAAGCACTAAGATATTCATATATTAATCTTTTTTCCCTTTTTTAATACAACGGGGCGTAAGGGAGGGGTAGATATGGTTCGAACTCGGGAACTCTGACCAGGAACGTGAGTATCTACATTTTTTTTTTAGAATACAATTTAACAAAAAACAAACTGTGGAAATTTAAATGGAGGTCCCCCATTTTTCATCACGTAACTGACCGGTCCCTACTCACTAACATAGAGAAAGAGTTATATTTAAAGTTGGATATTCATATATCAATTTAGACTCATGAAGAAAATTTCTGTCCTTAGAACGAAAAGTATGAATATCCTATCATCATTCTTTAATCAAAACAAAAGGCAAATATAACATAGGGAAGAAGAGATTGTGTTCTCAACGGCACAAACTTGAGTTTACCTCGGAGGAACAAGAATAGTTTGCCTCCCTTTTTTTCAATTTTTAAGTGTTTTTTTTTTTATATATAATTTAGACTGGGTGGATCCATTTTACATCTTGAGATGTCAATTCAAGTTACTTTCAAAATTTATGATCAAGTTAACAGAAATTTTTGGGACAACAGTGAACATGACTAAAATATATCAACTTAACAGAAATCATCACAAAACTTGACATATGATGCTATCTTCTTGTAATTAATTCATTTGGATTCCACGTTAGATAAAACCATGTGTTTATCCAAATCATTATGGTAACCAAATGTTTATTGGTTCATTCGATGGCTTGTTGACTCTATAATCACTTCTCAAGCACTATAAAATCTCAACCATTAGACATTATTATGCTAATGCTCTCGCCCTTTTCAAAAAGTGATTGAATTGAAGCCTTAAATAGCATGTCTTGTCGAGCCATAAATAAAAAAGTTATCCACCCGAACTAAGAAATATTTATCAATAAATTTAATTATGTTTATATGCTGTCACATTTTCATTTTTCAATCATACTATAACTAATTAATGCTATATTAGTCTCTTCTAAAGGCTGACCTTTACTCATGTGGCATTAAATGATAGAAGAGCTAAGGAAATAGATATCGTCATATCAATGTACTTGATTGGTCTTATCATTTGATAAGTTAATGGCTGGCTATGCATGTTCTCATTATCATTTTATAGTTAAAACATTAATTAGAAAGACCTACAAAATTCGATGCATATTAATTTATTTTAATTTGTCCCAACATACAAACAATTTTACTAGTACTTTATTTGTTGTTATTAATTAATACATATTTTTCTTTTAAATTAAGAAGCGTGGAAAATGATTCGATGATGGTATCAGCACACCATTATGGCATGTTTGACAAACTATATGGTAATAAATATATAATTAATCTTTCAAAATAATCAAAGTTAATTAAGAGTCTTCGTGTAGAAAAATTAATATGATCTTGTACTTGATGTCATTAAGAAGTCATGCATCCTGTTTTAGGAGAATAGCCTTCATTATATATACATTTTAGCTTCCTATGCTAGCTACCCATAGTTGAATAATTTAGAGAATATTTTTGGCATTTTTAGTCCAATTTGGGCGGCAACGATGGACATACGACGAAATTCTATGTATTAAGATGGTGATGTGCAATAATAATAATTAGTATTTATAGTTGAAGTGATTAATTTTTATATGTCTATTGACCACCCAATAGAAAGCTACCACGTGTAAAATTAATTAAGTTCATGTATCTACTATAGAGAGATTCTGGGGGAAGGAATAATTGGAATATTTCTCAATTTGCACATGTTATCCTAATTTACTATGCTAATGATCTACATATATGTATGGTTGCAATTTTATCAAGTGTCTACAAAATGATTTCTATTGGTTAGGGCAATATATTAACTTAGCAATCTAGATAGCTTGAGGTATAGTAATCGGGATCGCCATTGAATATAATCAACGTGAATGATATAATTTACCTTTTTTTTCTTTTCTTTTTTCTTTTTTTGCCCACTTTGATGAATTTCAATCGACTTATCTTGATTTACTCAGAGTTTCTGGGATACATATGACGTATGTATGCATGTGGGTACAAAATTAATGGCTTCCAGTTCACTTGAATTGATGAATTCTTAATTATTGGCGAAATGGGAAGACAATGAAATACCCTAAAAGAGAATTGTCCCTTATTTTCGATATAGATAACTGTTAAATAAGATGTGTTTCTAGGTACAAAACTGGTTTAATAATAATAATAACTTTATAAAGATAGCGATAATGGCTAGATGATCACGTAGAAATGAGAAGTTTGTGACATATCAACAACAGAAATGAAAACACCAATGAGGCCTAGTCTATTCGGTTAGGGGGCTAGGCTGAAGTACTGAGACCTAAATGTTTTAGGTTCGATTCCCCTATATGGGATATATTGTAGATTTTCTTGACGCTGTGTTTCAATAGGATAAATATCTACGCGTTTTAGTAAGATAAATATCTATGCGCATTTATACTGCTATGTTGCAGATTTGTAATTTTACTTCCAAAAAAAAAAAAAAAAAAAAAAGAACAACAGAAATGGAAACACATGATCGCCTTTTGCTGAGCCCAATAAGGCAGCCTTCTATCTATAATTCTTATCATATCACCCCAACTCAAATCCTTGAGGGTGCATGTCATAAACTCTAATTTCAATGTTTTTTTTGCAATCAACTCTAATTTCTTTTTCTTTAACAAGCAATCAGCTCTAATTTTAATGTTAAATAATATCATTTCAAAACTTAAAAGTATCTTAATTATTGCACACATTGGATATACACATTTCTATAGAACCGGCTTAATTAAAAGACAGATGAAGCATGGCTTTTAAGCCTCGGCCTTTGAAGGGGACATGAAGATCAAGTCAGGGGCCCTGGTGAGATAAGGACCACTCCTGATTGTAAAACCATCTTTTCGCAAGTAGCCTTTTGGTGGCCCTGAGGGTTTCTATCAGCCTCTTCCAATCAACAGCAAAGTAGCTTATTGAACCCTCCTTGAAAAGTTTGCCTTACGATCGTTCATAATGAGACAAGAGTACGTGGGCTTATGTCCAAGTTTGCAATCAGTATGTAGAAACAAAAAACAATCATACAATATTCGAGCATGCTGTGCACGTAGTAATTTGATACGTCTAAAGAATAAACTTATGAAGAACTTACGTAAATGAATTGAAATTATAGGTCGTTTCCCAAGAAAAAAGATATCGTTTTTGAAACTCTTGCAAAAACGAGCATTTTGAAATGTGGAAAATGTTTATGTACGGTTCTTTCTAAAGAAATTTACAATTTTAACTGAAAATTACAACCATGCCCCCATCTAATTATTCACCTACCCTACGCACCAGTAGTTATGATGACCACATTACCACCAATAAGAATGAGCATCACCACCCTAAATCACTATCTTCCACACCCCCCCAACCCACAACCAACCCATGAACAAAATGATGATACTTCAATAATATCATATTTGGGAAAATTTTCAAAAACCTTACAAAACTTTCAGGAGATTTTTAAAAGAGACTCATCATATTTCGTTCTATTGATAAAAATTAAGAATTGACATGTCGATTCTTAAGACCCAATTTATTGTTAAATTGAGGCATTTTAGGAACATACACAAGTTTTTAATTAAGTAAGAGTACTAATACTCCTAAACTACCAGAATTCTTTTTCAACCGCATCCCATATCTTAAGCACTATGATTTCATATCACTGCACTTGCCCCAGAGTGCATGGTGATTTCATTCCATTGCGCTTGCTCTAGGGTGAGACTTATAAGATCGAATATATATGGTTATTTTTCCTTTAAAAATAGTTTTTTCCCCTCACAAATACTATTGAAAGTGAATATTTTAATTCACAACTCACAAGGTAACATAAAATCAAGAATATCTATTCAATGAGGCCTAACTCATTTAGTTAAAGGTTAACTGAAGCGCTGGACTTATTCTAAGAAAACATGAAGGTGGGGATGAAATTGTCAAAAAATCAAAGGTAAGGACCAACTGCGCAAGAGTGTTTAAAATTAGGGACCTTTTGTGCCAATTACCCATATAAATTTAAACCCAAAATCTCAATCTTGGGATATTTACCACTTGAACTATCACACTCTTGTTTATTATGAATATTATCTTTATTCTTTTTTTTTTGTCTCCAATTACTCAATGCGACATAGTCGTACGATAAAAGAAAAAGAACTCAAACCATTAATAAAATCAGTGGTAAGGCAACATTGTATGGAGACATGCCAAAACAATATATAGGTTAAACCAAGGAAATTCAATATATTTCAATTACATCCATTGCCATTCATTATGTATTTTAACAATAGACCTTTTACAAACCAACGAGCCACAACCCCCAACCTCCCAAACCCCACCCCATTTTTTTTTCTTTTGGCTGTTCCTAATTAACAAATATCTCATCATGAATGGCATGTCATTTCATAATAATAATAATAATACTAACTTAGAAGAACTAAATAATTAGACAAATAAGAGAAACAATATTTTTTTCCCTTTCCAGTCCCTTCTTCACCATTGAAACTCTGAACAAACTCCACCAGAGATCAGTAATCAAACATATCAGCAGAGGCGGCCATGATGGGCTGTTGATGATTAAGGTACATTAAGTTCCATGGACTGTTCAAGAAACCATCAGACAACCCTTGAAATTCATCTGCTTGAAACATGCAGTTGGCAGGAGGCGGCGCCGCCGCAGAGGTGGCGGCGGCAGTATTGCTGCAGTTGATGTAATTAAGGATATCATTGAGGGATTGCAGTCTTTGGCTTAGTTCCATCATTTGAGCCCTCAAGACTTTGTTTTCAGCCTCCACATTCACGTAGTGCTGTGTGGTTACGTTAATCCTTGAAAGAATCTGGCTATTTTCGTTCTTCAATTCGGTCACTTTAGCCATCATCTCGTCCAGATGCTTCTGTTTCCTCAGTCGGGATCGTCTCGCCGACTCACGATTGGATTGCATTCTCTTCCTCTTCCTCTGATCCATCAGCTGCTGCAGATCTTCTTCAGAACCGGAGTTCCGAATCAGTGGAGACCCTGAAGAATTTCCACTCGAAGAAGCCATTTTTTGTTACGTTCAACGATCTTACGTATTTACACCAGAAAGTGATCAGTACTGCAGATTTAATCTAAAGAAACAAATAAAAACAGAAACTTGGAGAAGGAGAAAAAGAACTCTGTATATATCTAAGCTATAAATAAGAAGATTGATCGGAGGATCAAGAGATTAGTTCATGAGAAGACGTAAAACCAGTAGAGGAAAACAACAGAGAAGGACTGAACAAGATGGGTTCCTCGCCTCAGAGAGGAATTGATGGTAAACCCAGAACGGAGAACTTCACTGAGTAGAAGAGACATGAATCTCAAACATCGATCAAGAACCAAATATGAAGCATTAAAACTCTGAACCCAGAAAATAGAGCCCCAAGAAAAGAACAAACTGGAGGAGAAGAAACTAATGAGGAAAAGGCGGAGAAGCAGAATAACAATATATAGGGAACTCAAACTCTAAAGACAGAGGAGAAGTAAAGGAGAAGAGGAAGAGGTTTTTGAGGCTGGGAAGAGTCTGATTTTATAGGGAAAAATGGGAATTTGAAGAAAATAGAAAAATCATTAAAATAAACGAAAAAGAGGAAAATGGTGGAAAAAGCGAGGGGATTTGGAATCTGGGTGTGAGAGAGGGGATGATGGATGAAGCATGTGGGGTGGAGAAGATATTGGCAAAAAGGGCCAAAACCCAGCTGTGTGGTTGTCAGTTGCATTACCATTTACTGAAATCAATGACCGCGGACTGACAAAATTACGTACCTTCAAATTTACCTCTCCCCCTTTCAGCAAATTTCCTCAATTCCTTCAAATTTACCTCTCCCCTTTTACCGTTCCCGGGTGGCGACGTGTGGCCTGCACTATGGTGGGGCTGACGAATCTACCCTTGGAGACTGTTGTTTCACTTTGCAAAAATTACACTTCAGGTCCCGTCTTTTCAGAAAGTGCTAATTGCACCTAAACCTTTCATTTTTCTGTGGTAGAGTCATTATTATTTTGTTAAATAGGCAGTAGAAAGACAGGTGAATGGAATTTTTTTCCCCATACAGGATATATCGATATAATGTTCTAGTAACAGGACTTTGAACTGCCAATTTTCCCTTACACTTTCACAAATAGTGGGGGCCCTACTTCTGAATCGACCATTTCTAGAAGTAAATTATTGCTAATTGAGTAATTATTGACTTTCTCTAATATATAAAGTAAAAGTATATAATAAAACAATAAATATTATCAATATTTTCTAAAATGTTTTTGATATGTTTATTTTGTACATTTAATTTAATTTATTTCACTCACAGGTTAATTGAACCTAGTCGATCGGCCGTCGTTACAACGCATAATAATGCAATCATGCCTGGCAAACTTGATATATGTTGTTTCAATAGCAAGTCAATTTTGAAAAACTCACTTTTGAAGTCAAATTTTTTATCTTTGACTATAATAAGAAATAGATGTGTATTAATCTTTCAAATACTATATGCTCAACAAACGTGCTCAAATTAAAAATACCAGCTACTTTTTGGTGATCACTTGAGGCACACTAGGGAATTAAAACTTATCCATTGGAATCCAAGTTGAACCATTTTATAGTCACGTCACATCCTTGTGAATGTCATATATTTAAAAATGTTTCTAAAGAGTGATATGCTTTAGTAAATTCGAAGATGTACTCGAACATGTAATAGTGAACTATTGAACAGTGAAAAATCACGTGTGCCGTTGTACAGACAATTACAAAAGATATTGAAAACAAGATAAATATCTAATTGTGGAGTCTCTTTCAAGAACTTCTTGAGAGTTTTTTATCTGCATGTATGAATACATGCCATGAGGATTTAAAATACACATGGTTTGTGTTTGAAATATACGTTACGTGTGTCTATGTACACCGCATAGATGGGACGTTTTTTAACAAAACTTTCAGAAAGTTCTTGAACATTTTCCTCTAATTGTTTATATCATGAGACTTAACTATTTTGATTAATTTCTAAATTATTTGATATGAGTTTTTTTCCTCTCAAAATTATCCAATAGCATGGTAGGAGAAAAGCATGATCAAATCTTGAAAGTTTGAGTCCCACTATTTTAGCAATTTGGCAAAAAGGTGCATTAAGCTGAACATGGCAACACATGGGTACGGGGGTCCTCTTAACTATCATCTGCCTATTTAAAAAATTTAGAACTTTGTTTTAGAAAGTAAATAGATCGTCAGACACAGTTCTCTATTTATGGGAATCGTTGTTTTAACTTTGTAACGATGTGTGTAGATATCTTTTTTTGTGTACAACATTTCATCTATAAAGAACAGACAATCACATGCTAGCTCTAAAGTAAAAAAAAAAGACTTCAGAGCAACAGAGGAAATCAAATTCTTGGAAAATAAAATACGATCAAAATGGCAATGAATATGATGGCCTTGGAAAGTTTTGGCCAGTGACGATCATCCAAATGAACATATTTTTATTCATTTAGTCACAAATTACATGTTTCACATGGTAAGTTAAGTTTTGCATACTCAAAATATTATTATATGCATCATATTAAAATGGGTAAAGATGCGATTTGCAATAGATGAAAAGTTAGGGACCTCGAAATGTATTATTTCGCAATTAGTTTAGACTCCAGATCTAATCTTAATGAAATGAACTTAGGGTTTTAACAAGGTTGATCACATGTAGATTCGACCGACACTAATTGAAACATTAAGTAGTGGCTGACCATATATGGTTAAGAATAAAATATCATGGGACTAATTATTATTGTAATAACTAGGGAAAATGAACAACTAATTGGCCCATGTGTGTACATATTTTTCTTGAGCAACATATGAAATTTAATAGTAGAGTACCACATGATATGTACTAGCCATGTACCGCGTCTAATTAATTTATGTACTATATGGCACCGTAGTCATGATTGACAAAAAAAGAAAATATCTTATAATTTGTTGGACTTAGCCAGTGATCAATGATAATCACCGAGTTCTCTGGCTCCGAATTTATTATCATTTGTTATATAGCAAGACACATTAGATGCACGGGATATTAAAAAAAAAAAAAGATGATGCTTTTTGTTAATGAGAAAACTCAGTCATAATTAGTTAAAATTTAAAATGTATAGAATTCCGAGTCTTCGGCAATAGAGATCTAAAGTTTAATTGAATATTCTCGATTGCGTTTAAGGTAAGCTAACATTTCATGTTATTGAGTTGACACCATCAAAATATATGTAAATAAGAAATAATTTATTATCTGAAGTATAATTGATGAAATTCTTTGCTGGAGTCGAATATTTCTTTTTCAGAATTATTTGATGATTTGTGTCATTTATTACATCTCACCTTCTAGAAAGTGAACATGAACTAATCAATACATCCCAAGTCATCATTTTAGGTAAAATTGTTACCTTTCTTTCATGCTCAAACAAATATCTCACACCAAATAATTTTGGAATCCCCTTTCTTATTTATTTATTTTTTTTTTTTTTGGTCCAAGCAGATGGATTCTACGTTATCGGAAATTGATTAAGACACTCTATTTTACAATTATTTTAGTCTTGATCGATAACTAACATATAAGCTTACAGTGACATATAAGCTCAACAACTAATTTTTCTATGACCATTTTAAATAAATTATAATGAATTTGATCCCTCGGAATTGTTTTAGGCATACACACACCTTCCCTTCTCTCTAGCACTTCCCATCCTTAACCTAGAATGGTCAGTTTTTCCTTTATTTTCCCTTCCCTTTACTTTGGTTTTTAAATTAATTATATATATATTTTTCTATTTTACCCCCATCAAATTTTATTGAACGTGTTGTCAAAGCCAATAAACTTCGTAAATTCATTTAATTTGTAGTCAAAGCCAATAAGCTTTGTAATGGATTTCTCCTCTAACCTACTTTATGACTTGTTTCTGATCTTAGCCGTAATTAAATAAAAACTGTAACGACCCGCTCCACTTTGACATGATATTGTCCGCTTCGGGCCCAGCTTTCACGGTTTTGCTCTTGAGCTTCTACCCCAAAAAACCTCATGTCAGATGGAGTGGATCTCTTAATTTATAAACTGGTCTCAATTTCTCTACCCAAGCGATGTGGGATTGAGGCTGTCACAATCACTCCACCTAAGGGGGCCCAACGTCCTCGTTGGCCACACTTCTGGTTGGACTCTACTCTGATACCCAAGCGATGTGGGATTGAGGCTGTCACAATCACCCCACCTAAGGGGGCCCAACGTCCTCGTTGGCCACACTTCCGGTTGGACTCTACTCTGATACCATCTGTAACGACCTGCTCCACTTTGACATGATATTGTCCGCTTCGAGCCTAGCCCTCACGGTTTTGCTCTTGAGCTTCTACCCCAAAAGGCCTCATATCAGATGGAGTGGATCTCTTAATTTATAAACTGGCCTCACTTTCTCTACCCAAGCAATGTGGGATTGAGGCTGTCACAAAAACTGTCAACAGTTTACTAGTTGCAGAATTATATATAAACCGTAATCAGTTATGAGTGGAGAAAGTGTTGTGACGAACAATGTTTCTACCCAATAAAAGCAAAATTAATGGTTAGAGTAATCAAAATCAAGATCCTAAAAAGCACCTAGTTTCATGAATTACCACACCTACTTCTTGAAACAAAATCTGCTTAACATCATACAAAAAACGAGTAATGACACCCACTGTCTTATCGTGAATTATTAATTTAATTAGTGCAATATATAATTAATTGACTATAAGTTGCTTTTTTTTGATTACTATAATATACACTTGTTTTATTCTAGTATTAGTATAAGCCTGTCCAGCAAAGTTTGTCTGACAATAGTCGGTCTGTAGGGTCTGCAAGCCATTAATTACAAGAGGAAAAGTGCATGTAACTAGCTCGTTAAGGCTGCTTTGGCATTCCTTTCTTTCAACCTTCAAGCACTTCAATTTTGAGTCTCATTAACAAGTTCCACACGAGTTTAAAAGGACTTACTTTCTTTAACTTCGAATAGCACGTCAAGTTTGACCGTACGTAAATTGTTCAGTAAACTACACAAACGGTTACGTACTTGGGAGTTGATGCATTTCGATACTTTTTTTCTCAAGCTGGTGATCGTATCGATCAGAACAGATAAAAAGAAAACCGGAGTTGCCAAATATAAAATTGATGAAGGAATTGAAATGAAGAAGTGGGATGTAAATGTAAGCTTGTGCCCTGTCAATCAGCTTCTAATTAAAGGGTTTTTGTTATCCATTGGTGGAACTTGCTTCTTTGCAAAGGCAACATCTGACCCAAATTTCTAGTACTTTTGCATCTTTAGTCTTTTCTGTTGGTCGAGGTAGATTTCTAAGCGGGATCAAATCTTCTATATGTATGTTGTAGCACATGGGTACGTAAAAGAATATAGTATGCTCTATGCAACCCTTCTCCTAATCAGTCATGATCACGCTAATTAACAAGTACACGTGAAAATGTATCTAAATAATAATTTCATTTTCTAGCGATGAGTTTATTTATCTTAATTTTATCTATCACTATTTAATACTCGATTCTACTCTTATGTAGCTGTGTTACCAATTGGTTGGACGTCGAATTACAAACAGCTCCTGATCGCTTTCATGTGATATTTGTGTGCCTAACAATGCTTTAAATTATTGTGCAGGCAATGTGTAAGGCTAGGTTGCAGATTTTGCCATCCACAATTAAACTTGTGATCTTTATGATTCCGTCAAACAGTGGATTCTTAAGAAAAACCAAATAAATCATTCAAGACAGGAATTGAATTCTATTTGAAAAACAATAGAAATTTGTTGATTATCATCCGCTGAATGGTCCACTAATTTCCATCGTTCATTCAAGATAACACACTTTAGACAGATCTTACAAGCCTACCTTTGAAATTTGCAAAAGCTAACAAATTCAGACAAACAAATTTGAGCATATGGGCATGCAGCATTATTACAAAAGCCTCCACTATAGCATTACTGCAAACCGGAGGAAACTTCCCAAAATCCAATTCTCAAAACTTGTTTTCATATAGATAGCCTGAAGATGATAGAATGGGCAGTTGAAACTTGATTAGCTCTAGTCTAAACATTTTTTTTTAAAAATATTTTTCAAAGGATTTTTTTTTTCCAAAATGGAGTAGCCGCCTTACCACACCCATGATCTTAATCGATATCAATGAAAAAATATCATGGGAGGCGGAAGCCAACTGAATAGTGACTTTTATAAGATATCTAAATATTTAAAGAGTAATGTAATATGTTAAGTGTTATGTAGCTAGAAACGATATTTAAATGGTTTCTAGATGAAATTTGCCGAAATTTTCAAGAGTTAGAAGAAGTTGGATTTCAAGATTGTAATATGTTAATTGTTATGTAGCCAAAAACGATATTTAAATGGTTTCTAGATGAAATTTGCCGAAATTTTCAAGAGTTAGAAGAAGTTGGATTTCAAGATTGTAATATTAATATTATCTTTTGTCCTCATCTCCCTACACATGACCAGATGCTAAGCACTGATCAGCAGGAATTCTCCCCTACCATTCCATCATATCACATCAATATATCTTCCTTAAATCTTTCAGATTCCAAATGGGTGATTTTCTAATAAAACATCACATCACCCCTTATGGAGCTCAAACTGCCATGTGACTACACAATATTGGGTGTTGAGATAGTCAGACCGTTCCAAATGGACAAATTCGCTTGAAACAAAAAATGATATACTTCTAAGGGGCTCATAATATTTTCATGGAAAAAAAATTCTTAGTCGTAAGTGAGGTACGCATCCAACATCACATGATCTTGAAACTCACTAATCTAATTGTATTATGATTTAACATTAGACATCTAGTATTATAATAATATCAAACAATGATGTGATATAATATTAGCCACTAATATAAGCATATTATCAGCCCACAAGTCAGCTCATTGGGTGAATTATGCCAAACCACTTATTTTGCTGCCGTAATGGTGACAAACGTATCTTGTTTTACATAATATAACAGAAGGAAAAGTCGGCTCCAATAGTAGACCCTTTTACGAGCTGAAGTGGTTAATAGTATATATTGTTCGCTAAAAATCTCGTTCGGATAGATATATTTATCAACATCGAGGAGAGAGTATTTTTTAATTATTTGCACGTTTCCTGAGAAGTGAGAACCTTCAGAAATTAATGAGAAAGTCCTCGATATTTCTATTAGCTAATTCGTGCTTAAGAGTTTTTGGATCGTAAAAGCTTTCCTGCCCGTACCTTGAAGCCCAAGTCCGACACTATTTACAAAAACCAACACAGGCTTATTTTACACAAATGTTCCCTAACGTTTAAGGCTGCTATGAAAATGGTCCCTAATCTTTTATTTCAGTAGTAAACACCACTAATCTTTGTATGTAGTTGCGAAATGGCCTTTGCTGTCTAATTTTGTCCAATTCTATTGATTGGCATTAAAGTCAAGGGTAATTATATTACTACCACACTTTTACTTGACCCACCATATTTTTAATTACATCACAATTAAATTGTAGTTTTTTATAAGTACACCACAATTGTTTTACAAATATAACCTTAATATAATAATAATAATAAAAGTAAAATGAATTCCTCCACACACTCCCCTCCCCGGCCCCCTTTCTTCTATTGAACCTAAATACATTTCTTTGCGGGAATCAATTTCCCACAAAAATCTCCTGCAATGCCTTTTTTTCTTTTACTAAGAAATAAGTAATTTTTTTTTTTTGCAACTTTTAAATTCTTTTACTATGAAAGAAGTAAATTTTCTTTTGCAACTTTTAGATTCTATTCACCGTAAGTATAAAGCATCAAAAGTGTTGGAGTCTATTTACTAAACCGAACGGGTGTAAAAGAGATTGATAACATGACATATACAATTTACAGATTTACAAAAACAATCATCAATCATTAATCATTGTTACAATTAGGCATGAGCATCGGGTCGGTTGGGCCGGTTTTGACCCGGACCCGAGCCCAACCCGACTAGAAGTCGGGTTGTTGTTCAAACTGATCGGGCCGGTCAACCAGAGCCAAACCAATCCGAAACGGGTCGGTTTAGGTCGGGTCGGTTTTCGGTTTTGGACTCTTTTTTTTCATTGTTTTTAAACATGGCCCAAATTGATTGAAAGCCCAATTGAAGAACAAAATAACAAACCCTAATCTCATTTCCATATTATCAAATTCAAGAGTCACTCCCTCTCCCTCTATCTCTCTTCTCTCGGTTATCTCTCAAGACTCCCTCTCCCTCTATCGCTCTTCTCTCTCAAGTCAACATGGCGGCGACTGTCGATGGCAACAACAGCGGCGAAGGCAGTAGGCAAGGACAAAGGGCAACAGCGGCGGCCGAGGCAGGCGAGGAGGAAGCACACACCGGCAGCATACGACAGTGACCTCGGCGGAGCGGAGTAGAGCAGCAGCGGCGCTGCGAGGCAGTCACGAAGCGGCGCGGCGAAAGCAGTCACGCAACAGTGGTGGTGGTAGTTTGAGGGGGTTGATGACTTAGATTCTAAATTGTAAAATTAGGGTTTCAAATTTTCAAATTTGTTTGGGTTGATTCTATATTGTAATTTGTAAATGGTAAGGAATGTTGAGAATGTGGTGATTTGAAAATGTGTAATACTTCAATAAGGCTGGAGTGGAGCTTTGGATTAACACTGAAACACTTTTTGAAGATCAAAAAAAAAATCGATGCAGACCGGTTTAACCGAACTGGTTGGTCCGGTTCGGTTCAAATCGGGTTTGACCGGTTTGGATGGCCAAACCCGCAACGGTTTGGTTCGGCCACACTGAAACCGCAAACCAACCAAATCTGTTAAAAAACCGACCCGAACTGGTTCGGGTTGGTTCGGTTTGCCGGTTTCGATGCCCACCCCTAGTTACAGTGGTGAGGCTAAAAAAAATAAGAAACAAAACATATCTATTTGCTGATTGTTAGAGAAAATAAGGGTTGCAGACTTGCTAGTGAAAATGATGGGTTTTAATTTCACTCATCCCTTGCTTATGGAGGATTTTTTATTTAGAAAATTACCATTTCATGAAGAAATCAGAAAATTATATTGATATATATTCAACTATGGTTTTCTCCTAATAATCACAAGATAGGATTTTATGTCAAAATTAAAAAAGAAGAAAGAAAATTTCTGCTATGAATGCACATGACAAGCAACAACATTGATCCGAAAAAAATACAAAATGCAGATGGTATTGATCTAGAGCATTAGGTCGCTGCAGATTTTGTTCCATTTTTCTTTTGTTTCTTGCATGTTGCAAATATCATTGTCTCTCCATTCTTGTTGTGGATGATCATTTGTTCATTTCCTTAATCAACAATTGTCTAGAAATTCTAAGGAGGGGAGAGTGAGAGAATATAATGTGTTTGTATGCGCAGTGTGTGGTGTAATAACAATTAGGATGTAGAAATACTATGTATATAATAAAATGACCTTTTATGTCTTTTTATTTATGAGCAATTTAGGAAAGGCCAATTATATTCACACTACAATTTTTATGTTTACACCATATTTTAATTGAATTGGTAGTCCTTAATATATAGTAATTGTTATAGTTACATTCTAAATATTTTTATATCGTATTTTTATCATTAACTTTTCATTTATGTCGATATAGATAATTCTCCCTGAAAAATTGTATTAGCGTGATTTTAAATAAAGACATAATTTGTTGCGTTTTGTTTTAGTTATTTATTTTTATCTTTTTCCTTATATAAAATGCAATGAGCAAATAAATTTTGTACACCGTCTTAACATATTTTTTGAAACAAAATTGTTGTTAAAGATATAAAATGTGTTAATCGGTCAAAAATTGAAAATAAAAAATGCACTTCAAAGATTATAGACATAAATATTTAAATTTAAACATATTATGGACTTCCAGTTCAATTAGTAAATGGTGGGTTTAGTAAAAGTTATAGTGTGATTATAAGTACCCTTTAGGAAACGAGTAATTAAAACGTGCGTTATATGTTGTATGATAACATATAATGTAATATACAGCAACTTGATACATAAAATAATTAACTTTGGACCATTTGGTTCCTATTCTTGTTCATAATATTTAAATATATTTAAATTTATAGTACGATTATTGCATGTAATAAAAATGTTTATAATCATTTATAATTTCTTCTAAAGTATTATTTAAACAATACACTTATAAAATATTACTTTGAAGAGATATCTATGCTTACTTAGTATTTATTTATTATTATGGTTTTAATCATGGAATTGAATTAAAATTAACCACAATAAACACTGAATATTAATAATAGAATATATATCTATATATTAATTAAATGAAAGGTGCCGCGGTAAAGTTTGACCGCAATTTTTTCGCCTTTTTTGCACTTAGTAAGGATATTTCGGTCATTTTCCTTCTTCCGGTGGTGAACTATGTGGTAACGTTTGATTTTTATTCCTTTTTGTTGATTTTTGCTTTTGTTCTCATCTTTTTATTCGATCGGTTCTTAGGAATTACTACGCAATGTCCTCATTCTCTCTCATCAAATGGTCAATTTTTCTCAGCTCATCAAATGGTCAATTTTTCTCAGCAAAGAATTATAATCTGATCCACTTCCCCTTAAAAATTCTTGATATTATTATTTGGTTTCTATCCCTCAAACGATCTTACATTTTGAATCAGTTGATTTGTTGTGTCTATTCTATTGTTCTTAAAAGTATTTTTATCTGTATCATAATCTTGACTATTACAAAAGTTTATTTTTCTTGAATTAGTTAATTTGTTGTGTCTGTTCTATTGTTCTTAAAAGTTTATTACATAATAGCCAAAGTAACACAGAAAAATAAGAAATTAATTTAAAACTGAACTACTCACGTATTATGTTAGTGTTAATATCGTAACAAATTATTATATTTTAAGCTTTTATAATCTGAATTATGAACTTCCCGTGTTATGCACGGGTGAGCATCTAGTTTAAATTAAATAATAGACAAATCAAAATTAAGAAATTAAACAATGTTGGGTAAAAAGTAAAAATAGAATTTGGTATTAAAAAATTTCAAATGGGAGTTACAATTTATCGCATTAATAATTGTTTTAAGAAAGGTCTGGGGATAAGAATTACAATTGTAATTTCAATTTCAAAACTCTTTATTGAAATAATTGTTAAAATTAAAATTAATCATAATAAATACTACAATAAAGATTAATCTAGAAATTGAATTGAAATTAAACACAATAAACACTAAAGATTATTCTTGATATTGGAATTATTAATTAGTACACTAAAAATTATTAAATAATTGTTGGTGCACTTGCTAAAGAAAAACATGTTTCTTGAGAAATAAAAAAGTAAGGATAATGGTGCAATCCAAAGGTTTTACAAAGATTCCACCTTTTATATATTAGTGATAAGAGAAATGTGGTGTACTAAATAAATATTGTAGTGGCAATATAATTGCCCTTTAATTACCACACATCACATTTTATTTAATTACTAAAAATGATATCAATAAAATGACATAAATAGTCATTATATTATACACCAATATATTTATTCTTTTACTCTCTTTATTTGGTACATATGCATTGGGGAGATTGGCACAAAACTAAAATTAATCCGACATATATTTATTTATTCTTAATTGATTTCTTCAATCATGTATCATCTATACTATAGAACAAATTGAGAGATTTCAAATATCATCCCCTCTCTCATGTTCAAAATTTCAACATTACAATTTTCTGCATTCTTTCATTTTTTTATTTTTTATTTTTTGTTTCTTTTTTTGCAACATGAAGTGACTGATTACGGGGGTTGGAAATTCCGATTCTGTTCATTTTCACACACAACTTCGTAATAAATGAATGAAGAATTAATAATTCAACAGTCATGTCAATGTGTGGTGTACTACTTTCTATTTTTTAATTGGCCTAGAGAAAATATGATAAATTAGTAAAGGAAAATTTGAGGGCAATTGGTAAATTAATTAGAATGAAGATATTGCTGGAATTACTGTGTTACTGTTGCTCGGTGATATTAGGGAAGAAGAAAACAATATTATAAAGGCTACAGTTTGTATGTGGTGTATAATTTCTCCTTTCTTTTTCTTTTTTCTCTCCCGCCCCCTTCCCCGGCTCTCTCTCTCTCGCCCTCTCTCTCCTGCCCTTTTTAAGATTTTAGGGTTAAATGTGTAAAATGAATTGTGGTGTGCCTAATATAGTTTGTTTAAATAAAAACTGTATTGTTAATATAATAATTACCCTAAAGTCATAGCATTTTTATTAAATTGACTAAAATGTCCTTAAATTGAAAAAGAATAAATGATTATTTACACAAATGGCCCTAACGTTTAAAGTTGCAGAAATGATCCCTAACATTTTATTTAAGCAAAAATTAGATTGTCTTTTATTTAAAAAACAAAAAAAAAAAGGTTTACTCAGGAAAATTCATTCATTTTTTGAAAAAAAAAATCAGATATTTGGGTGATTTAGTCTACCCGTAGCAATAGCAAATCTACTCCCTTCTTTCTTTTTTTTTTCTTTTTTTTTAAAAACTTTTTGAGAGAATTTGAGATCACTTAGAATGTATTTTGTAGTGAAGTGAGCAACGATATTGGTGCAGGAGTTGGAAGGAAAGATGGATTTCCTTATTTATATTTTAAGAAAAAGTATAAGTTTAATAAATTTAAAACGCGTTTCGACGCAAAAGGTTTGAAAAGAAAATATTTTCCAACTTCTATAGAAAACATTTTACCTAAGAGGGAGGTGGAAATTGATTTCTAAGGAAAATGAAAAAAATTATACTTAATAAGATTGTACCATGAAATTTAAATTCCATTTTCACTTGTAAATCAACATGCAAAAGTTAGAATTTAGATGACAAATTGACATTTTTCATGAAAAATATATGTAATCAACCACACTTTTACTAAAAAATAATCTATTTTTTGTTCACAGGATCTACACAAGGAAAAACACTTGCCATTTGTTAGTTATTAGCGACATCCCGAAAACGTCCAGGTGGAAATATGACTTTCAAATTAAGTTCCAAATTAGTGGATGTTGCGAAACGTAGTGGCAATGCCATACGCCAAAAAAAAAATAAAAAAATAAAAAAAATAAAGACTCATAAAATGGTAGAGGCAAATAGAGCTTCTATACATTTTCGTTAATCCATGAACATGATCTATACGCCTACTTGTATAAGATATTTGAAATACCAACTAATATTTGGAATATTAACTAATTACATAATATCCCCAGTTATTTTTATCTCTTTTTTGAAATTCAAAAATAATAACCAAAAACTAATCTATTTTTTGTTCAAATAAATGGTCATGGGCCAATCTTTTCAACAATTTTAAAATATGGGGACTATTTGTGCATATTTTATTCAATATAAGGGCATTTTGGTAGTCGAAATTAGACGCAGAGAGTGATTCTCACAGTTAAATACAAAGGTCAGGGAATGAAAGTTTAAGGGCTATTTCTGCTGCAACCTCAAACGTTAAGGCTCTTTTGCATCAATAAGCCTAAAGGAAGATAAAGGAAGATGATTAGTTTATATTTTAGTCAACAAAACCATACCACTGTTCGTTCTACATAATAACACCCGCCTGCACCTCTCCCTCACCATACACCAGAGGTTCAACCCCTCCCTCCCAGGTGTGGCAGAGGGAGCAAAATAATATTCACATGATTTTCTTTAAAGAACTTACACACAGCCAGCACACAAAAACCCAATTTGAAGCACAAATTGCTACGGGCAAACAGCTAGCATTTTTCAGCACATCAACCATTAATACTGTGACTTCAAATTAACAACAAAACAACAGAAACAAAACCGCTTCAACAGCTCGAGGCCGACCAATTCATTTCATTTATGTAGAATGAATTATTTTATATAGACATACACATTCTGGGGTATCTAGGATGCGTGAGTTCAACCAAGAAAACAAAAAAACTCAACAAATCTGGGGTAGCATTTATGGATATGCGTGATAATATGTTCTTACGGTAATGTTCAAGTACTTCCCGGAAGTGCTGTTATAACACCTCCTACCCCATGTGGTGTGCATGCCACATGGATTTGAAATACACGTGGTGTGCATCAATGTATGTCGCATAGAGTAAGAGGGGTGCTGTAACACTCCAGGAGGTGCTTGAAGATTTTCATATGTTCTTATACTAATAAATAATAATGTACTGTACACATGAAAAGAGTATTCGACTAAACACTATATACAAACTACAAGACATTTGATACAAGGAGTACATTAATTACTCAAACTGCTCATTCATTTTTCCCGGTATTATTATTATTATTATTTAAAGTAACTGATCATAGAGAAAGAAAATTACCATTGAAAGTTCTGATGCCACAAAAGCAACAAGGTCCACTCCTGTGCCACCAGCAATGGAGAAAACTACTCAAGTACACGGGCTTACATCCATATTAGACGAGGCAGCTTCGGGATGGTAATGAAGTATTTCCATCCACATCAAATCCCTAATCATCTCTTCCTTCAAATCCTCGTCCATCTCAATATTGATAGGAACCTGGGCCGGAGGGTCACATTTTGGATCATACAGGGGAGACAAGTATGGGTGCTCAAGTGCTTCTGTCACACTAATCCTCTTTGAAGGGTCAAAGACGAGCATCTTCTGTAGAAGATCAATAGCTAGAGGATGAGCATTGGGATAAAGACGAGAAAATGGGGTTCCAGGAGAGTATGGAAGTGATTTAATATACTTCCTAGCCTTTGGGTTATCAATGAACTTGAGATCATCTTCTCTCTGGCTTCCAAGAATGTTGATGATTAGCTTGAGATGGTTAAGACATTCTGTACCAGGAAATATGGGTTTCCTACCAAGAAGTTCTGCAAAGATACAACCAACAGACCACACGTCAATGGAGGTCCCGTAATAGTCACAGCAGAGGAGCAGCTCTGGAGCCCGATACCAGCGAGTAACCACATATTCAGTCATGAATTGACCTTTGCTGCTATTTGTACGTGCAAGCCCAAAATCACATATTTTTAGCTCACAGTTTGCATTGATAAGTAGGTTTCCAGGCTTCAAGTCACGATGAAGAATGTTTGCTGAATGTAGATATTTCAGACCTCTAAGTAACTGCATCCAACAACATAGAACAGCAGCACAAAGAATTAAGAGAACCGCAAGAAGCTGAGGATAATTCCCATAGATTTTATGAACACAGTTTCGTTAGACAAAAAATTAAAGCAGTCAATTTATGTGCAGTATTAATCACTTAAAACATGAATATGGTGACAAGAATGTCAAGAAAGTAATGAAACCCAATGTTCATGAGCAATCCCTTGGTATTGACGGGAACAAGAAACGACGCTGTGCCTTACAGAATGAAGCAAAAGAAATGTGCAGTAACCCAGATTCAACAATTAGACTGGAAGCTAGTCTAAGCATTCCTTTCCTCGTGACTATAACAGACTATTAGGTGCCTCCGTGCATGTTAGTCCCGGAAGCATTAGACCAAAATTCATGAGAACAGTGCCTTATGCAAGTAATCATGTAATATACCTGGAAGAGAAAATACTGGCAATGGTCATTTGTAAGCGTCTGAGAGGACTTAATTATCTGATGCAAATCTGTATCCATAAGCTCATAAACCAGGTAAACATCCTTGAAACTTCTCCTGTGAATTGGCAACATGACATCTTTCAGAGCTATCACATTTTCATGTTTAAGATGATGAAGAAGCTTCAGTTCACGCAAAGTTCTCAGTGCATCAGTACGATTTTCAAATGCATTATTTATCTTCTTGATTGCGACCTTCTCATTGGTTTCCCTGTTCACCGAAGAGCAGACAATGCCATATGCCCCTTTTCCAATTGGCTTGATCGGCACATATTTTGTATCAATCTCAAACAGAGTTTGCCACATGGAATAGTAATGCTTCCCTCTAGATCCAACCCCGTTTGGGGGATCCACTTGAATTGCCATGCTATTGACACCATTACAAGAATTACAACAATTACTAGGGTCATATAATCGGATTAGCATCAGTACATACAATTTTCCTAAGCGATCTTATAAATGATGTTTAGTGATGTATCTTGGCATTTGATTCCAAATGCTTCAAACAAATTTCAATAAACTAACTTCACCCTCAAGTTGGACCTAGTATGCAATCATTCTTGTAAAGTTGAATCACTTAGTAAGCAACTTCAGAAGGATTTAACTACTGCAATTTGCTTATATTTGCATTGTTAATTACGGATTGATTTAACCAAATAAAAGAAAAGTAACTACCCATTGACTGACTCCAAAGAAGGCAATTCCATGAAGCAGAAAATATCTATAAAGTTCTCTTTAATGAACTGCACAATTAAGAATTTCAGGGATAGAGTGCTCAGAAGATAAGATGTCGTCCGCGAATTTCCAAGATTATATTTTGACCCATTTTTTATTATAGTTCACAAGATACAAAGATATAATCGAGAAAGATCTTTAAATCTGATCATCTTTGCACAAACTTTTTAAAATATTGAACATTGGAAATACTTTCCCATAATGGTCAGTTGGAATAACTAAGCAGTCAGCAAAATTCAGATCATAGTGAAATTAATCTCAAAACACAAAAACAGAAAGAATTAAATTAAAAAAAAAAAGCTATCACAAGAGTAAAAAAGCGGTAAAGAAATCGAGGTGAAAAGGATAAATTATGTCAAACGACGGTATTTTCCAACTACCCTACTGTGGAAAATTCAACGCAAAGTAAAACTAATCAAATAGTCAATAATCAAACAGAGTTAAAAGTAGAAATCAAGTATGGTTACCATAGATTGATAATTTCTATAAAGCACAAAAACAAATAGAAAATTTCTATGCCTACAAGGCAAGCAAAATTCATAACAGAGGAAAAAGGTCCAAATACATACTTGAGCTTTAAATTTTTCCAGCTGTTCGTTCAAATATCTTCAGAAAGTGATTAATTTTTCAGAAAATTGTCCATCTAATTCCACCTTTTGCCCACGAATTCTTGAAGGAATCCTCACTCAGCTTCCGATTCTCCACTAACACACTATAAACTGCTTTCATCAGTTTTAGAAAAGCTCAAAAATTTGTCGAATTTTACTGGATGGATTCAGAAGGATTTGTAATGATAATTAATTTTTATGGATAAAATAAATAGCTTAGACGAGAAGATATTTGATAGTATGTTATTCTTTATGGGGTGGATAGATCAGTGATGAAGCAAACGACAGTGCCAGTTATTGATTCTTTTTTCATATTATTATTACTAGAATTTTCGCCGCCCATGCGTTACACGAAATCTAAAAGTAATAATAATCGTAATAATTCTAGAGAGACATATTTATCTGGCATGAAAAAGTGACATGTTTAGTTGTCAATCATAAATTGGATGATTGTGGATTTTCAAATTCACCACTTACATATAAACAACCAATTCACATTTGCCAACTAACAAATATCACTTACTCATATCAGATAAACATGTCTACTTAAAATTATTCTAACAACAAATGTTAATGAATTTTTATACAAAATTTTAATAAATTATTAATATAGCCAGTTGAGTCATATATTAGTATTATGAGATATAAATTTTTATAATTATTTTATTATATTTTGATTTATTCGTCGGTAACACTTTTTATACTAATTAATTCTTTTTTTATACAGTAAGTATAGGGGAGGGGAAAGCAGGTGTGTTCCAACCCAGGACCTCATGTCTAAAATGTGAAAAACCTAATCAATGTAGCACTTATTTAAATTACAACACCAGTTAATTATGCATATATAAATAAAAATTAATTGAAGTGATTCAATAAAAGTAAAAAGTTTAAAAATTGTTGAACTATTACAGTGCAATTGTATTAACGTTCGATCTATCTTTGAAATAAATAATCCGACTCTAAATACAGTAAGACCATACTTAAAACGACAAATTAAAATTTTTGTTCCATAGGAAATTATCAAAAAGTTTCAATTTATATTAATTATAGAATTGATAAGTGATAGATCCCTAATTCAAAATAGTTGGATAAAGAAATTACCGTAAATTGATGATTGATATGTGTTAATAAAGGGAAAAGTGAATATCATTTAATAATTTAGAGTAACAAAAAAGATAAAAAAATACAAAAAAAAATAATTAAATGATGTCATCATAAATTTTATTGAACCAAAAATCTTACAGAGCCAGAAAATGAGCTGGAAAAAACCACATTACTCTTATTATATATATATATATATATATTACAACAATTACAATTTTTTTAGTAGTTATTAGTTTTATGTTGTGGACCCCACGTTATATGCTGTGCATATCCGGTCTACAAAGATTATTTTGACATTAAATCCATCCTCATTGTTGTTGTTAATTATTTTATTTGGTGAATGGGGGTGTAGAACATCAAGAATTGGATTAAAAGGACAATCGTTATTTTTTGTAGTTTGGCATTTGGTATCCGATTTGAATATCATACCGTAATTTATAATTTATCATTTTGCCTAGTAAGATTATTCATCAATTGTTAAATGTAATCTCAACTTGTTTTTCCTTGAAGATTTTAAAGTTTATTTCTTTACAGATTTTTTATTTGAATTCCTCGTGTTGTAACAAGTACATATATTTTGCTTGACTCGTATTCTAAGCTCAATTTTGTTTACTATTCAAAAATTATTTTTGAATAATACAAGAAATAGAAACTATTCTAGTTATGAAGCCTAACCCATTTAGTTAAAGGCTTTGAGGTCCTGAAACTTCATGTAGCTGTGTGTTCTACGCTATTTGTCAGTGATTAATCATTTAGACAATTTTTTTACAAAATAAGGTAAAATTACCGTCTTATTTTTTCATTATTTTTCTCCTATAATACAATATATATGGGTAAAATTGTGAATTTAATCACATTTTGTAAAAGATTACTTAAATGATTACCTATAAATAGGATTTTCCTCTACTTATTATTGTAGATTTCTAGATTTGTTAGTTTTATCTGCTTAGATTTTTTTGACTTGTATTTCAAAAGGATATGCATATTATAGTTTTACTCAGAAAAATCATGAGAGTTTGGCAAGGGCGTGGGAGAAGGCCGTGATCAATGGGGGAACTGAAAAATCAAAGTCCAACCACGTACTACTACGGCAGAGGATAATTATTATTTGTAATGAGCTTTCATTTAACGTCATAAAAAAGGAAGAGATTCGTCATAGTGCTCAGGGGAATTGCTAGAAGTCGCGTTCAAGTTAAACAAGGCATATTCCTTCAAGGTCCCACTCTTCTCAGATTCTAATGTATGATCAGCTGATCCTCTACTTTTCTTTCCACCCCCCTCTATTACTAAATCATACTGATGGGACGTTATATCACTGTCTGGTGTATACTTAAAATTTCTGAGATATTTATGCTTAAAAATATAAAATAAAAAATCAAAGATCCAATGACAAAATCCGATAGTGGATTTTAAATCATTTTCATACTGTTTATTATTTTTGTATTTAAACAATTTAGGTAAAGGATTATTATTTTAGACTATAGTTATACATTGTGGATGAATGACAATGAGCAAAAAGTGTCTTGCTCCCCTAAAGATAAAACATTTCATATTAGTGTATGTCAATTTTTAAGGTCGATCTACTGTGTATGCTTTTAACAAATATGTGTGTGTGTGTGTGTATATATATATATATATAGGTGTAGGTATAGTTAAAAACAAGTGAACAGGCAAACAAAATAATACGACAAAATTTTAGTAGGATAAAAATGCTCCCAAAATATTGAAAAGTGGGATCATTAATTAATTTTTGACACAATTAGACAACTCCACAAAAAGCAGATTCCCAATTTCCCAAAGCAAAATAAGTTAAAAATACACATCCATTTCTTCGTCTTTGGTTAAAGTTAAAATGCAGCATTACTCATTAATTTATGAATTTATTATATTTGTTTTTAGGAATTTTATTCCTATTCGTAGACTTTTGCATCTCAAAGTTTTTTTTTTTTTTTGGGGAATTGTATTCCCACCACGAAAATTTATCATCCCACCACGTTTTATTCCAACCACAAATAAATCACATTTTCAATCACCACACCACACTACATTTACCTTATTAACCCACATTTTAAAAAGTAATAAAAGGGAAATTATATTCTCACAACAATAATTAATTTCCACACCACATGTTATAGCCACCAAAATAATTTACACTTTAATTATATTATACATTTTAATTATATTCTTGTGAACATCTCGTCTCGCCATTTAATCCACGGGTAATTATATGACTACCACAAAAATCACTTCCCACACCACATTCTAAATAAATCATAAATGACTTAAAATTTTAATTAGAACACCCCAATAGTTTTACTTTTAAAGCCTACCTTTTGAAAATGAAAATAGTGAAAATATATATAATAATATCATATATTTTTCCGAATGCTTTCACATATTTGTTTTTCCTCCTCATCATAATTAATTAAAATTTAAACAAAACCCATTCAATGCAAAATCTTGCTGCTGCAGTGAGTATAATTTACAATTTTTCATTGCAAGAATTTAATTTTCAAATTCTTGTCGTAGGGGGATTGTGATATATCTTATTATTTTTTTTAATTTATTATTGAGTCTATCTTATTTCTTTTGTAGATTGTATTACTTTTTTTTTTACCTTGAACATAGCATGTGTTGTTTATACTCCAGTTTGCCATAAATTAATTATTTCTTACTCAATTCTCAAAGTGAAAATAAACCTTAAAAATTGGTGGTTGAGAGATGTTTTAAATTTGATGAAGAAAAGAAACTAAAGAAATTATTCCAAAACCGAATGAATTGTTGCACTTGGTTGAAGAGAAAAAGGAACAGTTGATCATTGGAATTGATGTGCAGAAGAAAGGAACGAAAAAAAAGGAATTGGGGAAGAAGATAACTAAAATATAAAAAATTAAAAGAAGTTTAAAATGTTTATTGCGGTCAGGGAGAAAAAACATTCAAAAGATACTAAAATAAGGTTGTTGAAGTAAATTTACTTAGGGTTATTCAAGTAAAAAAAGAAAATATGGTGTGAAAAATAAAAATTGTGGTGGGAATATAATCCCCCTTTTTTTTCCTCCTTTAATTTTTGCCATATAAATTACACATTTTAAAATTTTGCTTTAGGCTGAGTTAGTCAAAACGGGAATCACGCAACTTTATATCATGTGGAAATATCACGTCTCGTGTCTAGTGTTCCATACGAATTTTGAGTAAAGCTTTATTATTCCGTTTCATTTCTAATTTCAAAAAAGAACAAATAAATAAATAATACTAATTGACACAAATACTACTTTTAATTAAGTTTCCACAAAAAAAAAAAAAAAAACTTCGATGTCACGAGGAAACAAGAAGGTTAAATTTGTTGCATTTTCTTTCCAGCTTGTGTGCATACACCTCTCCAGTTATTTAAATATCTCTAATCTAATCTTATTTGAACTGAGAACTATTGAGGGTGTGTAAATTTCGTATACTTTGTATATATGTACAATAACACTTCTCATAATAATTTATCATGCAAAGAATTTGCTTACCTAAGTAAGGCAGGTGACGATGATAAGAATCGATCCAAAGTAATTAACTAAAAAGTTGTTTAAATATTTAAGTATATGCTGGGTGAGTCATGTTTATGAATATTTAGGCATACACTTAAAATAGTCAAGCAATTGAAAATTTTCCTTTGCAGTTACATCAGTTGGATTATAAATAAATAAATTTGGAAAAAAAGTCGAAAGTCTATGTCATTTTAGATTATGCCTAGATTTTCTTTATACAAATGCCTTTTGTTCTACAGCAATCTTGTTCAGTCAGTTAAGGAAGAAATCATGTATGAATAAACCAGATCTTAGCCTACTATCTAAACTCGGGTTTGCTTCGTTTATCCTCCACACTTCGCAATGCCTTTATATAACTTTTTTTTCCTCGAAAGGGGACGCTTTCAAAATTTTGACTTCATTGTAAAAGAAATTAAGCTGGGAAATTTATATATTTGCTTATGACATGGAAATTATTTATTTCTTTATATTTGAATTGGCAAAGACTTGTGGATTTTACATTCAGATTTCCACTATGTCAGGTTGGCACACATCTTGATGGCTTAATAATTTGAAAAGTAGGTCAGACTATAATGTTTTGTGCATATAAACTTGAGAGGGTCTGAAAGAAGAGGAAAGAGTAAAGGGTGCGGAAGAATTGAAGGATTAGAGATCTAAATGAAGAAGAATATTGACTAGAGAACAAAGAAGAAGAAAATGAATAGTTCAATTTGAAAAGACAAACATTGTGATTGTATGGTAATTATAAATTGGTTAAGATAGTAAAGCCAAACACCAGACAAAAACACGTTAAAAAGATGTGTGTGTATTGATTTTAAACCAGTCATGCTATATGTATGTAATAGTTGAAACGATAATTTACATAACATGTCACATAAATATTAAGTTTGTCGTATAAATTAAAGTAACAAAGCGTCACCAACTTCCTCAATTCTACAAAATGTAGTCCACTATTCTTTCCTTTATCCATCTCAAATTATAGTTTATGTACCTTGAGAAAATGTGGTGTCCCTACACTTGGCCCCCCCCCTAGTTTAACTGATAAGCGTAATGCACATAATTATCAACAATAAAGAACTTGATAGTAGAATAATAAATAAATGAAACTTTATATTAGAAAAAATTGCAAAAAAAAAAAAAAAATTGAAAGGAAAAATTTTGCTCTTAAATATTTAAATTTTCATTGATAATATAATAGTATTCAAAAAATGTCTCAACATTTTTATTAGAAAACTTCACATCCCATGTGACTTGTATTGATACACGCTACATCGATTTGAGATACACATAACGTGCATCGATAGAGGTCACACGTGGCGTGAGGTTTTGTTACAAAACTTTCGAAAAGTAATTTTAAAATTTTTTATAATTGCAATGCAATTTCTTAATGTATGTGAAAATGAGAGTGAAGTATTTTTGGAGGAGGAAAACTAAAGGCAACCATGTTAGCAAATTACCAATTGTATTTCAAAATAAAGTTAGTCAAATCAATTACACCCTCATATCTCATGAGATCTGCACCTACTCTACAAATTTCTACCATTTCATTTCTAGAAAATGTATTTCTATTTAAAAGTAGAAATTGATTACTACCGCCTCACTTTTATCTTTCCACTTTTATGGACAAATTAAACAGCCTTTTCCCATTTTGAAAACAGGGTACAACCCCCCAAAGGTGCACCTGCCCATCTTTTCTTCCTAGGAGGAATATAAATGTACAGCTTATCCATGTTCAAAGAATTGATAGTATAGCCTAAGCTCCATCCGTTTCTCCTTCAATTTACTTTCCCTCAAAATATACAAACCACCAATCTGATCGATTACATACATAATCATGTTGAAATCTTTCGAACTGCCGGAGTGTCTCTATTCGAACCAGCCCACATTGATCCGCCCCAACCAGCCAACGCCGAATCACACGCTCTATCTCTCCAATCTTGATGATCAGAAGTTCCTTAGATTCTCAATCAAATATATTTATCTTTTCAGTAAAGCTATAAGCACAGAAGCCCTGAAATGCTCCCTCTCAAGGGTTCTTGTGGAGTACTATCCATTGGCTGGGAGATTAAAAACAAGTACAGAAAATGATGAAAAGCTCCAAGTCGACTGCAATGGAGAAGGAGCAGTTTTTGCAGAAGCTTTCATGGATTTAACCGTTGAGGATTTTCTTCAAGTTTCCCATAAGCCTAATAGATCTTGGAGGAAGCTCTTGTACAAAGTTGAGGCTCCAGGTTTCTTGGATATTCCACCTCTTGTAATTCAGGTGAGAAAAGTTACTGCTCCTAATTAAAGAAATCAATTCATAATTACAATTATTTGTTACTTGATATAACATTCAACAGAACCAGAACCTAAATTACACTGAATAAGATTTTAGCTTGTTTTGTTTAAAAAAAAGGATTTTAGTTTGTTTTTTACTTTTTTTTTTAATCGCCTTATACATATAGCGTTTTCGAGACGGCACAATGTAATTAAAGGCATGCATATAGTTGATTAAGAATTACGTGTATGATACTTGATGCTAACATTATTCTGACTCTTAATCTATTTGAAAGGTACGGAGGGAGGAAACTATTAATACTAAGCCCATGTTTGATCCTCTTTATCAAAATATATTATAATCGCACATATCATTCATTTGACTACTGATTTAATAAGTACTTATTTATAATCACAAATTTCAAATTTCTATTAAATTTACACCACTAATTCACCTCTTTATAATTTTTTTTATAAATTAATTATCATAAATTGAATCAAACATGCACTAAGTTACTCATCTACTATTGAGTTTAGACCTTTTTAAGCTAGCAAGTGACGCATATTTGATTTATTATGTGTACGTGTATGCTATCCGTCACTGAACCTGATGTGGTTACGGACCACTATCTAGCAAAGGACATTGTGACAGACAGGTGCCCTATAATTTGTATGGCAACTTGGCCACTGACTTTTGCCCCCAGTTTTTTCTTCCTTTAGGAGCTCTGGTGCTCTCTCTCTCATTTAATATTTTTTAATTAAGATAAGATAATTGCAAAGTTAGTTCCCAAAACTTATCGATAGTGGCAAATGGGTTCTCAATGGCAACAATATTCGACAATCACAACGATTTAAGACGTAGAGATAGAGAGATAATTAATGACTTGTTTGATAGTAAGTAAATAGATTCGGGACTAATGGTGAAATTTCATGCTTTCTTTGTTTGTACAGGTGACGAATCTCCGACGTGGAGGAATGGTTCTGTGCACCGCAATCAATCACTGTCTGTGCGACGGGATTGGCACATCACAGTTTTTACATGCATGGGCCCACATGACTGTAAAGCCCACAATTGATTTACCAATCAGACCATTCCACTGTCGCCACGTGTTGGAACCCCGGAACCCACCAAAAGTCACCCTCTCTTGTCGTGCATTTACCAAGACTGCCACTGAGAACATTAATTACCAATCAGCCCCCAATGTTTTCCAGTATTTGCGGTCACAGCCCCTCGTGCCAGCATCTATCACTTTTACACCCTCCCAAATTCTTCACTTGAAAAGGCAGTGTGTGCCCTCATTAAAATGTACCACCTTTGAGGTTCTCGCTAGTCAGGCGTGGCGATGTTGGGTGAAATCATTGGATCTTTCACCTTCGTTTAGCGTGAAAATCTTATTTTCTTGTAATGTGAGGAAAAAGTTAAAACATGAAATCCCTTCAGGATATTATGGGAATGGATTTGTGTTAGCATGTGCAGAGGCATTGGTTAAGGAACTAGACACCAACAACTTGCACAATGGGGTGAAGCTTGTGCAATGTGCAAAATTGGCCGCAGATGATGAGTACGTGCAATCTGTAATCGACCTACTAGAGGATAAAACAGTAAAAACAGACCTATCTGTGAGCTTGGTGATATCTCAGTGGTCGAAATTAGGGTTGGAAGATTTGGATTTTGGAGAAGGGAAGCCTCTACACATGGGTCCTTTAACTAGTGATATTTACTGCTTGTTTTTGCCGGTAATTGGAGAAGTTGATGGGGTTAGGGTGCTTGTGTCAATGCCAGAGAATATAGTTGATAGATTTGAATATAACATGAAGCAATTTCCAGGAGTTGTGGGAAATGAAGATGCAAATAATAATGAGGATTGTGAAGCAGAGAAGCTCAAAATGCTTTCGATTTGATTTTCACCACTAACCGCATTGCGACAAGTTTTTAAAACTGTGTAATTATTTTGAATTGTGGGATAATGAATAAGATTGTTACTTTTTACATTTCACCAAAAGCGTTGCCTATGTGAAATTTTATTAGAATGGATTACTATATATTTCCCAAATTTTATCAATTAAATAATTTAATCTACGAAAATTAATTTATATATCAAGAATCATTTTAAGAAGAAAAAAAACAAAATAAAAACCAAGGCTCCATTGCTATTTATATCTTTCACCAATGGTCGCTTTCACCCCTCCATTTCCACCAGCTACAAGCACTCTAAGTAGTCAAGTTTAAAGATGATCACTTTAGATTTTGTATATTATTAGTTGAAACGTACTTGCACATGATTCAACGAGTATTTTAAACACGAAGATTGCTTTTAATCATTGTTACGCAATATGGGAAAGCAAAGTCGGCAACTAGTATGAGACTTATCATTAGCATCACTTTTGCAATAAATAAACCAATATTAGTAACATTTTTTATGAGCTTAGTGCTTTATTGTCTCACCACTTGTGTGTCCACTCTAAGGTTACCTTGTTGGAGTTTAATTATCCCCACTTAGATTAGATAGTCATCATGGATATATTTTTTTTTTTTAAATTTGTTCTTTCACTTATTTAAGTTGACCATTACAATTTTTTTTAATATATAAACTAATTATGGTACTGTCTTATCGAGTTGATGAAGTTCGTTCGTTTCATTATTAATGATGTACAAGTAGAAAGAGAGATGGGGATATGGAGATGGACTTGGCACACGTGCTTACAATATTCCCATGCTCAAACAAGTTGTCCACATTTATATTTATTTATATTATTATCACATAGGTTAGCACACTAGACCAACATGAAAGATTCTCCCAATATCTTTATCAAATCTTGGAGAGAATTTCGTGGGTTGACATGTCACAAGTGCTTGATGTTGCGCGTGCTAACATTATTTTCTTTCATTTAATTTAATTAAATTAATAATAATATAGATAGTTTTAGTACTATTTTTTTTTATTATATTCTCTTCTTGTTTGAATATGGAATTTATAAATGTAGTTTATTATAAATAGTCTAATCTTCAAGATTGTTTAGATTTTGTCGCTGACTCCAGCAAAACAAAGAGAATATGCATCACTTTCTTTGGTGTGAAGTTATTTAGTTCCCTTATTTTCTTTCATTCTGGGGATTTCTAATGATGGCTCCTAGTTGAAAACTATTGAGGCTGACGCTCAAATACAATCTTATATTTAAAATTAATTAAAAGCTAGAAAGAACAAAGAAGATAAGAAAGAGAAATTAAATGAAAGAAAGAAAGACAAAAATAACTCATTCTCTCACTGATAGTATGGATGGAAAACCATCTGTCATAGATAAGGAAGTTGCATACTTGAAGTAGCACAAACTCATCTGCTTAAGAAAAGGTGGAAGATTCGATTTTCACGATGTACACAAGTCGAGGAACCTGTGCTGCAATTTTTTGTAACCAAATGGCATATTCTAGGAGAGGAATCATGAAATTATATTAAGAAAAAAAAATTGACAAATATATGAATAGAATTATTAGTTTTAAATGAACTTAAGAAAGAAAACACAATAGAATTCATCCAAATGAAGTTATTAAAATGAAAAACATCGATACTCACTTAATAAATTTATAGTTACAAAAGAAATATGGTATTGTGTCAACTAACATGGAGCAATGGAGATATAATATATAATAACAGGAATATTTTTTTTAATCGACTTACGTAGTAAAGTGTATTCGGTTGGCAGGAAATTCTCTCTTCTCTTTGTCCCCCCCCCCCCAACCCAAAAATTATTATTACTAGTATGTATATATATATATATACATACTAGTAAGCGCACGTGCATTGCACATGTTTAGTTTTATTTTTTATCAGAATTTGCATAGACAATTTAGTATAATTTTGTACAGTTTGTTAAGTAAAAACGACATTAAACTATTAATAACATAGCCAATATAGATAAAAGAATTTAACCCAAATTAAATCATATATATCAAGTACGCAAATAGGAAATTGGTTAAGAAAAAGTGGGGGCAATTTGGTAAAGATACTGTACTGAGAATTAGTTTGGAATAGTCCTTACATCTGTGCTCTTTATTTTGCTTTTCTTAAACTGGAGAAGGTTTAACAAATTCCAGTTGAAATACTGTTGGGTGAGATTTATGTTTATATGACTATAACAACACCCAACAATCTCAAGTTTATCCAGCTTCAGTTCTATAGGCTCAGAAAGTTTTCATTTGTAGAATAATATAAGTGCCATCTACATTTTTAATTCAAAGTATTTGGTAGCTAGTGAACAGGCCATAGTAAGGCAACATTGGAAATCAAGTCCGTCTCACTGTGATCTAAAAAGAAAACATGAAACACAGGTGATTTACCCATACATCAACACATCATTGTACGGTACTTTACAAGACATCCTAAAAGCCACATAATCAGTCTTCTAACATTTTCTATCTTTTCCTTCTTGTTAGCCAACCCAATATAAATTTCACACCCCATTGTTATGTCTGTTGATAGCCATAAACTATTTTCTTGGTTAAGACACTGACTTGATAATCTAGCTCGCCTGAGTTACCATTTCAGGATTTATGAAAATTTCTAGCATTCTTTTTACAAGATAATTCATGGGTGTCTCTTCAATTGCTTCCAAAACACAAACAAAAAGCTGAGATAAATTTACAAGCATATAGAGAACCCTTCCCATAGTTGATTTCTAGATTTCAAACTTCAAACTCTAACAGCCATATGAATATAGTTAACTGTCTTTTTTTCTTTATTTTTTTTTTCTCTCCGGGCTTTTTTTCACTAAGTTCCACAAAACACCAGGAAAATGAAGCACAATACGATAAAAAGCAATTTTTTCCCTTGAACCGAAAAAACGATTACATTTTTTTATGGGTAGAATGGAAGCTTTCTTGATTTTAGTCAAAAATGATAAATTATAATCGAATACTGTATAGCCAATATATTACTTACAAGGGATATTAGTATATACATATAGAAGTGATTCTGTTGAGAGATTATTAGAATAGATTATAAAGGTGAAAGACTGACAAACATGGTCAAAATGTTAATGACAAGGACATGTTCTTCCATAAGCACATTGCAAGAGTACTTTTGCAGTTCAGATTTTGCTATAATAAAGTAAATGACATTGTATGAATCTACGGTTCCTAAATAATCTGATGAAATACTCATTTTTGCATAAAAGAATGGAAATTCTGTCCAATTCCCAATTCAACTAATGGACCAAAACTACATCAAAGACGTAAATCACATTATCCGTAGCGGATTTGCACCATATCCTAAATGATAGAGAAGCGTGTTAACAAAAAATAATTAATATAATTTATAAATTTTTTGACACCGGAATAACATGTGAATTGAAGAAACAACTGAATAGGTAGGAATGTTTATGGGCTCTGGCAATGCCTAATTTCTTCTCCATTTATAAGTGAAATATCTCCATTTAAAAAGGTCAGATGCTCTTCATTCTCCACTACCATAAAAGTTCAAGTCTACATCAAACTCCATGGATTAGAACTATATGTGTATTCTTAACTCCCATAGACATATCCACCAGATCGTAAACCATCAATTTATAAATTAAGTCAGTCAAATATCACTTGTATTCTCAATTTCATAGGACTCAAATCCACCCACATATCTAGCATTAGTTTACATTTATCTGCAATTTAAACAATTTATAATCTTCTCTCAAACACCGCAAAAATATAATTCTGGCCCATAGGGGAGATTGTGCACCAGCTTGTTTGATCAGAATCAGATGCTTTCATTTTAGGAATTTGTGTTTCTAACTATTATTTAACTTCTAAGTCAGAAACAATCGTACTTTCATCCCAAAGTTTCAAACTTCATCTAAAACTGTCCCTAATGGCTATTACTTCTTTTTGCCCATACAACTATTATTTAATTTAGTACTCTAAAGTCAAAGATGAACAACACAAGATGAGAAGGAAAATAGACACTATCTTCAGGCAGCCCTCACCTGACAATAACCAACAGATGGAATATGGCGTGCATATGCCAAAAGAAAAAAGTGGCGATTGTGCCCAAATTTGCTGGTAATTATATTCAATCACAATAATATACCGTAAACCATCAGAATATATGGAATAGTATCGTATTTAATAACACAGGGTAAAAGAATGTTCCAAGAACAAACATTCTTGGACTCCTTTGAACCCGATTTCCCTGAATTTGGAGGAAACTGTCGAATTGGCTGCTTCGAGCAATAAAATCGTAGCTAAAAACGACCACCAACCACAGATAACAAAAGGTAATAGAAGCCAAAGTCCAAGGCCAAACACAAAGGGAGCAAAATACCAGAGATTTTTTGGCTGAAGACGAAGATTCGAGACGACGCAGAAAAGCTTAGGAAGAACAGGGAGAGAGAAAGATGAGCTGAGAGGGTAAAGTAGGAAATTCGCTGAGGAAAAGTGGGGCAATATGGTAAACACACTGTTCGAAGGAACAGTAACCGGGGAGAATATATTTGTATATATGTTAGATTAGATATACACCAAAAAAAAAAAATTAATAATAATAATAATAATGAAATATATATATATACACCAAAAAAAAAAAATTAATAATAATAATAATAATGAAATATATATATATACACCAAAAAAAAAAAAATGCTTGCATTAAACACCGCAAAAATAGAACAAGACATTTGGATTGTCAAAATATTGTATAACAAACTGTGAATCATGATGAAAAGTGAAAAAATAAAATCCTATGAATCATGATGTGAGCATTCAAGGAATGGTACTTATCTATACTATATATAAAAGATAATAATACTTGGGTTTACCATCACTAGTGGGAAGGAAAAAGGAGGAGATATTTAGTGTTATACGGGACAAGTTGTGGCAGAAATTGCAAGGCTTGCAAGGTAAATTGCTATCAAAAGCGGGTAGAACCACATTGATAAAGACGGTAGCTCAGGCAATTCCGACGTATAGTACGTCAATAGTACGTGGCGTGCATCAATGCATGTCACATGGAGTATGAGGTGCTGTAATAGCATTTCTGAAAAGTGTTTGAATATTACCGACTCACTCATATACACATATTACAAATAATTACAATTTTATTACATATAATTCTTTTACTTGGCACAAAACTAATTAAATTGTCATTCATATAACAATACTCTTAACTAATAAAAATGAGAATTAAGGAGAAATTTTTTAATATAAATTTAATTCCACATTGAATATAACAATTAAGAAATCATAAAAAATAGAGCATACAAAATTTATATAACTCTAAAATTACCATACACTCATATCTTTGTTCAATAAGTATCAATACAATAACTCTAAGAACACACTTAGAGTGTGAATGATATTCATTTATCAGAATGCATTATTTACTACATTCATTCTCTATCACATATTTTTCACAAAATTATTTTTCGCATATCCTTTAGTGTCATAAATTCTCCAAAAAAAATCACTATTCACTAAATTCATTCTAAAAATTCTAAAGTACACACCCTCATATTAGAAAAGACCCAAGGGATCGAAGCAATATTACAACAAATGATAAATTTTATATAATTTACCCATAATATTAATTTTTAACCATTTTCCACTCTCAAAAGAATTTAAAAACTTTTTTATTTTTGTTTAAAATCATCATCATCATCAAATATTATTACTATTGTATTCCCTTAATCTAAATTTTTGCCAGTATATAGGTTTGTAGTAAATATATAGCCATATAGTTTTATGATATGTGGTTTATCATATTGAATTAAAATAAATATTTTAAAATTGACTTAATTTAATTTACTTCTCTATTATTATTATTATTATTATTATTACTATGTCATTAACCTCACAGTAGAAACTGATAAGGAAGTTCCAATAATCCAGACTTCAAATTTGTCTTTCAACTATTAAAATTTTAAGGAAATATAAAATCTTTGAAGATATATCCAAAAAACTAATAGAATAGATATACCAAATACTAATAGATAACAAATAGTATAAGATTAGAGATTAATTTAGATCTTAATTAAGAATGTGTGTATGTGTATGTGTATATGTATGTATTAAAAAAAATATAAGATTGGAGATTAATTTATAATCTCCAAACTTATATACGTATATATAATAATATATGTTAATATGAAAATGTGTATAACATTGAAAGTATATAAAATAAAAGTATATATAAGCGGAAGAGTAGATATCTATATTATTTTATAAAAGGTCCCCCCAACCTTTGTAAAAAATAATAATTTCATCCCCAACCTTTTTTCAAGCATGTAGGTTCCATATCTTTCAAAAATAAGCACAAATGTTCCTTTAGACAATTTCTATCCATTTTCACATTTATATGCTTACACAATGATTGTTTTACTCTTGTTGTATGAAATAAAATGAAATTACTAAAAAGAAAACCATTAGAAAAAATCTAAAATATTTAAATAAAAGAGTCAGAAATTATATTACTTTCTCTGGTTAGTTACTCTGAAATTCCACTAAATATCGATACGACCATCATTTCCTTTGCTTTTTTTTTTTTTTTTTGAGTGCTGAAGGATAAAGTTCCATCTTAAATTGCCTTCAACAACAATAAAAGGGAATTTATCTCCCATTTGTATGTGGGTTGTAGCAGAAACCAAGAAGGTCCTCTATTTCTAAATTTACTAATAATTTAAACCTTTAATTTTTTCGTAAGAAAAATTCATATATTTTTAATCGTTCTAATTTTTATGACTTGAATATCAATGACATCTCAATTATCATTGCTTATTTAGGTTTAAATTTCAGAGAGTTCATTGCCTAAAGTGATTATAACACTAGCGGTGGTGATGATGGTGTTATGTAAGTGAATGAAAAAGATAATATCTTAATTGATATGTATGCATAGCTTGTATTAAGTGGGTTGATGAGAAAACGATATACACATGAATATATATAAGTATGTAAAAGAGAAAGTAACAAAGAGATCAAAATAAATAATTAAAATTTGTGTTCTTATTTGTTAAATTTAAATAAAGGGTAAAATTGTCTTTATAGAAAAAGTGAACAATAAAATTTGACAAAAATAGTATGTTTAGACCTTTTATGCTTATTTTGAAAATGTTGGAGACCTACATGCTTGAAAAAGATTAGGGATGAAATTGTTACTTTTTACAAAAGTTGTAGACCTTTTGTGAAATTTACCTTATTCTTAATTATGCAACCGTAGCCGTCACGTGCTAACCCTTTTAGAGCACAACAAAAGATTTATACATACCACTAATCTTACCAATGGCTGTGATTTATGTATAGGCAGGGATGTGAACGAGTCGAGTTGAGTAGAGTAAAGCTAACCCATCTCACAAGCCTAAAATCTCGGCTTCAGTTTTAGCTCGAGTTTTTTCCGGGCTATTTAGAAACTATTAAAAAATATAATATAAAAAGTCATTTTTCCTTTGTAAACTTTGTTAAGTCTATAAATACAAGTTGGCCGGCACGAGTCAAATGAGCTCGATGGGCCAACTCAACTCGAACCATGCCTCAATTTTGAGGCTTGGCCCGAGCTTTGACCCGTCTACGAGCCAGTTCAGCTTGGGCTTTTTACGGGCTGAGCTACGGGCTGCTCGAACCAACCAGCTTGTTACGCATCCTTACATATAGGACGTTATTTGAGTAAGAATCTAAAAAATAATTAGTATATAAAATTAATATGGAGCAGCACCATGTAAATTTATGACATGGCTCAAAATTCACAAGCAATACACGTGCCGATAACTAATAAGCACAAAAGAAACTACTGCTCCATTTGTATTTTGCAATATGGCAATATATATTACTAATTACACCACACAACATATTAATTTCATTTTAGAAGGTTGAACTTCACAAATTTTTATATCCAAGTCTTTCTTTTTCACATCATCATTGTTTTATCTATAATAATTTTTCTAATAATTATTCATCTTCTATAGAATGATTTTTTAGATAAGTAAAATAGCTACAAATATATTTAAAAAAAAAGGCAATTATAAAGAGACATGAGAGGGAAAATATTATTTATAGGTAATCATTCAAGCAAATTTTTTACAAAGTATGAGTAAATTTACAATCTTATATCGGTGTATTATACGATTGGGAAAAAATAATTGAAAGATAAAACGATGAATTTTCCTTATTTTGTAAATGATTGCATGTATGATTACCTACAAATAATGAGACTTGACATAAATAAGTGATATGGTCATATGGTACAATTTCACTGGGTATTGATAATATATATATATTTTTTATCATGCAATAGAGTTGTGCCATATCAATAATGTCACATATTTATGTCATAATTTCATATCTCTCTAAAATTTTTTAATATAAAATTATATTGGTTTTAAATTACCTTTACGGCCAAGTAAAATAAAAAAAGTACATGTAAATAGTTTTCAATAAAAAAATAGAGTTCGAAATGCACACATCCCTCCCCTAATATCCTTTTCTCTCCCTTTGTGTATATAACCTTTAAAAAAAAAAAACACAGCTATTTTTACAACCAACCCCTTAAATTTCAAGGAAATGGAAAATGTTTCATTGGAAAACATTGACTTTAATTCTTATTTTTTTTACACTAATATAAGTATCAATTGCAACTTTCCCAATTCTAAAAATAAAGAAAATATAAAATAAATACAAATCTGATTGAACGAACTAAAAATAATTAACAAAAAAAAAGGTTGATCACATTTAATATGGTAATTTACCTGTCATATATATGCATTAACGTCATTTTTAAAACTAATTTACTACAATTAAACCTAACGCAAATTCATTGAAAACTAATTAATAATAAGGCATATTTTCATTTAGTTTCCATGATATAACAAAGATGAACGTAAGCGGTTTCGTTAGTTCTCCATAAAAAATTGTAAACACAAAAAAATAGCAATAAATTTTTCTGAAATATGAATAATGATTTTTTATGTGACTGAAAACCCAAATATATATATATAACACAATAAATTAATTAACAAATGCAATTTTATTTAAGACACGTTATCAAAAAATCAAGAATTAACACAATAAATTAATTAATGAATGCAACTTGATTTAAGGTACATTATATTGTGATATGGCATTATGTAATTATGATGACATAATTATAGTCTGAGTTAAACACAAATTGAGCCGAAACTAATTAATAAGGGTATTTTCATTAGTTTTCAAAAAATAAAAATAAAAAGAAATTTCAAAAAATTCTAAATTTTTAAAAAATTAACTATAAATTTATTATTAAAAAAGGCTGCAAAGCAGCGGTGTCACACGCCACTTTGCAGCCAATAATTGCTGTACAATTTAAGAAAAAATTAAAAAATAAAGAAAAGGCTACAAAGTAACGAGTAGTATTCTAGCACCATATGTGTCGCATAATATGATATCATATGACACATGTGAGGCGCATGTGGAATCCCCCAATGCACGCCGTATGTGTCATATGATGGCATATCATATGTCACATATAATACTAGAAAATTTTCAATAAAATAGCCGTCTTGATATTCCAAGGCCTGCCTTGGACTTGCTCCCCTAGGAAAATTATTAGTTCCAACACGAATATTAATTATTGCTTTTCTAAAATGGCCAAAAGAAAAAATAGAAAATTCCAATTGGACAATGAAAGTTTCCTGCCCAAAACACCTTCCAAGACTATTTCTCTATATGTAATATATAGATAGATAGATTATTGTTTATGAAAAAAGAATTTTTTGAAAAATTTAGATGTATAATTAGATGGATTGTAAAATCACATAGTCGTAATAATAATAATAATAATAATAATAATAATAAAATAAATAAATAAAATTAATGGGCTAACTACGGCCCACTTTGTGAATGGGGTCAAATATCCGTGTTTTCCCAGTTTTCCCTGATTATTTCGGTTCATCGCTTTTGAACTGCATGGGCAACGGTATTTCTTTTGCCCATTCCTTCCCTGAACCAGAGCTGCACCAGCGAATTCCGCAACTTCTATTGTTCATCACCAAGCTTGTAAGGTAGATTTTCAGTTTTATATAACTGTTAATTCTAGCTTCTTAGATTTTTTCTTTTTCGTTTTCTTGTTATTTCCTTTGCTTTGTTTCTTTATGGTTTTATTATATTGCCTAGAACCGGCGCCTTCTAGGGTAAAACAGTTCAGCAATTCGGATCTGATTTTTCTGGTTGAAAAGATTGAATTTTCCGGACTTCAAAAGGTAAGTGTCTGAAAATATAGGAAAAGATTGAAACTTTTTTTTTTGGCGAAAAAAAAAAAAGAATAAAAAAGTTTGGCGTTTCAGGAAATCCAGAAAAAAAAACTGGAAAAAAAAAACTAGGTGTAGGCCGTTCAAAATCCCAGCATTTAAGGAGAACATCTCTTATTTATTCGGATCTGATTTTTCTTGTGAAAAATTTTTATTTTTTGGACTCCAAAAAATGACCGTGTGAAAATATGGGAAAAGATTTAAACTTTTCTGAAAGAATAATGTTATGTAGCACCAGTGATGCTTGTCACCAGTCTATGTGGCATCTAATGTGACATTAAATGATAAGTGAAATTAAATGAATAAATAAATGATCCACTTAATTCAACTTATCATTTAATGTCACCTTGATATTGTGCCTAGCACCAGTGGTGCTAAATAGCATTACTCGGCAACACAGAGAATCCAAATGGTGAAAAGAGAATTTTTCTGGGTAGGAAACCAAATAAATCTGGTGATTAAGAGAAAGCTTGCATTGATAACTGTGATTAACTATGAGAAAACTACTTAGTGACAATGCGAGGCTAGGTTAAAAGGTTGTAGTTTTATGGAATAAATAAATTAAAGAAACCTGGTGACCCAGAGAGAGCCCACATAAATTCACACCCGGAAGGGAAAAAAGATTTTTTTTTTTTTTTTGCCAGGATGTGTGGGGGGGGGGGTGAGGGGCTGGTGTCCTAACCAGTCATTGGTTCAGGTAATGTATCAACCACTAGTGGTTTCTTATATTTTATAACTGTATTGGTGTATTAACATATTCAACTATTTGTTCTTTAAAAATTTTGAAGAGGGTTTTATTTTATTTATTTTTATTTTTATTTTTATTTTTTTATTATATTTTTTTTTTGGGGTTTTTTTTTTTTTTTTTGCGGGGGCGTTGGGGGGAGGGTGGTTCTAGGTAAAAAGGTTGTAGTTCCAGGTGAAAGTCTTTTCACCCAACGTGTCTCTGAAATTTTTCTAGAAAATGAAGTTCCAGAAATAAGTTACACAAGACTCTTATCCGGGCTTTATTATGATTCTGTAATATGGAAACGTAGATGTATTTTGTGTTCAGTGAGTTCCTATTGAAAGAATTTTCAGGTTACCAGATAATAGATCTTTGAGTTCTTCTTGGGATCATTTTCCAACTCTTAAAAAGTTCTGTTGGTAGTTTTGCAGATTTTTCTAAAAGTGCAACATCAAATCCCAAGTCTTGAACATCAATTGTGAAATTCTATATTTTTCATTAGAGCAGGGTATAACGTTTAGCCCGTTTTCTAGCTTTCCTTTCGGGTACTTTTGCTAGTCCTAACTTTGCCACATTAGCTTTTATGGGATTTGGTCACATACACATTATAAAAATTATTGTTTTAAGCATGCCTTTTCTTCTGAGTCCACAATATTTTTTCAGGAAATGAGTTGGACCTGTTTGCTCTCTAATGCTACCAAAGTGCTTCTTTCTCAGAAAATGCATGGCACTCGCATGCTCTGTACTAGAATTACAATGTTGAAAGAGATGTATGAATCATTACTTACTAGTGACTCAGCTTTATTCATGAGTCCCAGATTCTACTCGCCGCGCTTCAGGGAATTGGTCTATGACATTGCTTATCTGTCGCCACCCATGTCACATGCACGTAGAACTTTCAATTTGATCTACAACATAGATTTTTACACTATGAATACTATGATCAGATGCTATGCCCAGGGTGAAGACCCACCTCCAGATTTCTGTGCTAATCCTGACATAACCGACACATATACTCGCTAGAATCTTCCTAAAGCCCTTGAAAACATGGTAGTTGCGAGAGTGGTGGAGAAGGGGCATTGTACTGCAATAAAATATGGGATTGATTCGTTAGACTTTGTTGAGAATGCTTTGGTTCGTTTCTACAGTGCTTGTGGTCAACCCGATAATGCTTTCAAGTTATTACTGATAATGCCTAAGAGGAATCTTGTGGCGTGGAATTCAGTGTTGATTGGGTATGTTATACATAGAAACTTTAAATGGGTAGCACGTTATCTTTATGAGGAAATGCTATCGGATGGGTTTAAACCAGATGAGTTCACTTTGGTCAGTGTACTCACTGCTGCTGCTCACATTGGGAACATTGGTAAGGCCAAGCGGATTCATGGATACATGTTTAAGGTGGGTCTGAAAAATAATTTGCATGCTTCGAATGCGCTAGTTTATTACTATGCAAAGTGTGGTCGTTTGGGAATTGCAAGAGAACTCTTTGATGAAATGGAGGAGATCAGGAATGTGGTATCTTGGGATTCCATGATAGTTGGGGAGGGTGTCAACGGGTGCCCGGATAGATCGGAAGAGCTGTTTGAGGAGTTTGAGAGGGAGAAGTTGGTGCCGAATGAGATCACTTTTGCGGGTGTGTTGATTTATTGTGCTCATCGTGGAATGGTAAAAGAAGGGTTTGCATATTTTGAGAGGATGACCAAGGAATATGGCATCGAGCCAATTGTCGAACACTATGCTTGCCTGGTCTGCATACTTTGTAGGAGTGCAAGGCCTGGACGGTTGAGTGAAGTCGTTGAGTTCATTCGGAAGATGCCAGTGCAACCTAATAAATTGATTTGGAAAATATTACTAAATTCACATCCGATATTCGCCCTTAATAGGGTTGGTTTGGAGAATGTTGAAAGCTTCCTTTCCAAGCTATCCCTTGAGAGGTTGAAAATGATCGGTTAGTGTGTTCTCGCTACCAGTACCAACCTTCAGTAGTTCAGTCTTGATATTAACTTTCATTTAACAATCTTTTATAAACGAGTGAATGTGACATGGTGTATATTATCCATATATCAAATCAATATGAGACACGTCACCCATTTATAAATGGTTGCCAAACGGAAATGAACATATATTTGATTTGAATAATATTTATCTTCTTAGTGTTTGAAACGGGACTTATTTGATAAACAAAAAACGCACAGTTGATGAGGAATAAATTTCAGAAAGCATTATCTAGAAGCAAATTAGTTAATAAAATTTCAGAAAGAATACTTACAGGCTATATATACAGTATCACCTTAGAGCATCTCTAATACAATGGTCAAAGTTCGAAGACGAGAGATACGTACAAAAAAAATCATCTCTTCTCCATATGTATACTTGACATCACTTGAAGTTCGTCCTTGCATTGGAGATGCTCTTAGCAACTTGAGATCTTAGACATTTAAGATCATGTTGAGATCATTAGTGGATGTGGATAAGGACTGCATTAGAGATGCTCTTAGTAGCTTTCATGGACCAGAGATCTTAGGCGTGTTGGGATCATTATGTGGACAAGGACATTTCTTCAATTCTAGATTCAGGGCAAATCTACAAGATCATTATGTCGTACGCATGTATATATCCATAACTACACCATATAATGTTGACTGTTCCAAATCGATATAAAATTCATTTAAATAGGAAATTTGCACAATCATAAGATCTTATAGTGTACTCATGGGGCAAGATAAAATTCACAATTAAATTTTATATTAAAATCAATTGAAACAAATCCTATTGCGGTATGTATTTCACCACACCTAGAATTGGAAAAAAAAAAAGGAAAAAGGAAAAAACTATCATAAAAGAATTTTTATTAGTGTACTTTATGATCATATTTTGTGGAAGGCAACTACCATTGTGTAGAGATACAAAATAACTATTAAATAATTATAGATAAAACTTGAGTAATTACACCTGCAGTCAAATATGTCAAATATGATAGGGTGGGGGAGACACTCCCCAAGGCTGCTAGGCAGCCTTGGGGGTGTTCAATGGCTGTTGGAAATGGCAGCCAAAAGTGCTGCCATTTCTGACAGCACAGAGGGGAGACTCCTGCCTTTTTGGCTGTTGTTTCTGGTAGCCTTTTGGGGGTGGGGGTGGAGCCCCCTCTCCCGTGCTACCAGAAATGGCAGTCAACCCCAAAGGCCGTGTTTTGGCTGTCAGAAGCCCCTTCTTCCCACATTTTTTTTAAAATATTAAAATATTTAGTTTTTTGCATTTTATTATAATACCCTCAAACTTAATAGAAGAATAAACCATTTCTGTCCCAAGAACATGAGATGTAACACTTTTGAAAGGTTAAGGATGCCTGGAAAGAAAATTAAAGATTGAGGACATGATCAATAATAACTTAAAAAGTTGAAGACGTTAAGTGTAATTAAGCCTTTTGGTTATCCTCAAGACTTGTTAATGGTTCAAATTTCCATTACTTCTATCACATTAAGTTTATATTTTAAGTGTGCATATTCTCAATTTTCTTTCATCATATTACATAAGAAGGATTTTTAAAAACCACTCGAAAATCTTATAACAAAACCTCTCACCATATGGAGTATGTATGAATGTACGCTACGTGTATTTTGTGCACGTTACATGTATTTTAAATAAATGTAACATGCATCTATATACGCCACATATATTGGGAGGTTTTGTTCCATGAGATTTTAAAAAGTGACTCATTTATATAATTGATAAAAATATACGTTTTCTCTAATTTTGAGACGTAATTTTTCCTGTAAATATGTAAGAGGTTGTTCAATAAATAACATTAAAGTTGTATAATAATTTTAAAGTAGTAGGAAAGTGTAAAGTAATTGTAGAAAGCATAGAAAGTTTTAGAGAACTTTTAATAAAAGTTTATTTACTTTTAAAAAAAAAAAGTCTATAAAAATCGTCAAAAAACTCCAAATCAACACAACCGTAGTGTGCCTAACAAATTATAACTCCAGAAATTCTCAAACTTTCTATGACCGACATTGTATTCAACCCTTTTCCACTTATGTGGATGCGCAGAAACTAACTCTATGTTGAAATCTATGTTGAAAGAATTCATCCAATCTTCAACTTTCAAATTGTCACAGTGAAGATATGTAGTCAACCATATATGTGGGTTGAGTCTAAACGGTCCAGCTACAAAACCTTATCTATTTCCTGATAAGGAGTCTTACCGCTTACGTGGCGGAAAACTAACAAAATCGGCCCCACTACAAGGGGCTGCTTTTGTTAGATTTTCGCCACATAGGCGATCTATCTCCTTAACAGAGCCTTATCTATCTCCTTAGCAAATTTCTGAGTCTAAAACCATTATTCCTCATTTGTTGAAACATTACAAGTGCTTTGTCATCACATCAATGGCAAAAATAATGTTTCATCCCTTGGTTCAATGTTCTGTTCCAATATTGTTAAAGACTCACAAAAAATAATAAAAAAGGAATAAGTAAGCAAATTACCTGCGAGCTTCGACTAGTCCAGCCTATTCTGAAACCCTCATATTCCTAGTCTCCAGGCTTCTTCCCTCATAGAGTTAGCATCTGTATACCTCTTAAACGAAAGGAGGTAGTGGCAAATTGTAGCATAGTCACTTACATCCAAGTCACTCATTTCCATTAGGGCTCTCACAGCTTTGTACCCCGTCTCATAATCTTCTTTCTTCACGTAGCGCCTGACTATGCATCTCCGTATCTTAGCATTCCTTTCAGTCAATTCCACGGATTGTTTCATGCAAATCAGTTCAACCATTAAACCATAGTGAAATACATTTGGTGTTACCATATGATCAGTCACCATCTCTTCAAATAAAGCAACCACATCCTCTAATCTAAAAGAAAGATTGTTAGCAAACCCTAATAACATGGTGGAGAGTGTGCATTCATCGAAAACAACCCCACTTCTCCTCATCTCCTCAAAGAGCTCAAGTGCTCTACGTACTTCTTTACTGTCAAAGTAGAATCTTAGCATCAAGTTGCGGCTTTTCGTGTCCTGCAGGTGCCTCTTTGAATTGAGGAAAATCTTTTCCTTTGTGTCTAGATGGTGTCCTCTCTTCTTACCCAGACAGGAGATGAGTGCATTGAAGCACTGTGAATCTTCTGCGAGTCAGTTTTGGTCATATATCCAAACTGTTAGGAATTGAACAATATATATGCACAACGAAAATTAAATAAACATCCAATTCATGTGCCTAGAATCGACCTTACACTTCAAAAGAATTCATGATAGAAAAATACCTTCTTGATGAACGCCGTGAATAGCAAAATCCTATTTGACCGTTGGAGCAATGCTCATCATCACAACTGTCCAATTGTCCAGCCTCTATCGGTAATCCACACAGCAAGAATAGATTTGGAAATCCCCAACATAGAACAATTCAAGGCGGATTTATGGGAGCATGTTTAGGGTTCTATCAATTTCATATGCTTGCAAGAAGTTGACAGAATATCCACGACCATATTGCGTAAAATTTATCATACGAATTTTTCCTAATTGTCTCTGTACGAAACCCTAAGCACAATACGCCTATTTATAGTTGTAGGATACAAAACTCTAATCTTAGTGGGCTTTAAAAGACCTATAACTGGATAGGTCAACTAATTAATCTAAGTAATTAACTGGGCCTGATTAAACCCGATCCAACCAATTGGATCTTGGACATCAATTCCAACAATTTCCTACTTAGACAAGGTCTATTCTAAATCACCAACTCTTACTTTTGTGTGTGACCCATTAGGCTCCTACTCACGATAGCAAACGTCGTGATACTATTATTCTAATCCAATTAGAATAAAACAAACCAAAATCTCTATTTTAATTTATCATCGATTCATCTAGATGGATCAGTTCACGTCGCCATCTAAGATTGACATCTAGCAATGTGTCAAGGCAACCCATATGACAGGAAAGTCATGTGATACGACAAGCCTTTATATGTACGGTTACTAAGAAAATATAATCCATTCATTAATATAACCCAATTGTTAAGAGATATGGAAACGCGTCAACCCATAACAAGAAATTATGTTATTCACCTTAACTCTTTGTTGATCAAAACAAGTTATGATGAAACTTTTTCAACCCATAACTTCACTCCGGCCGAGAAATTTATATCAACCAAGTAGGCAAAAAGCATGTTATAATCTCTCATTATCCAGAAGTGATGAATCTTCATCTTAGATACTCACAACCTTCATGCAACTTTTATTATACCTGCACAGCATGTTTCTGATAACTCGTGGCTAGAGTCTCATCAAATTTTCGACTAAGTATAACAATCATTATATAAGATTCTATGGTACCCTCAAGTCAAATAACCAATTCCACAACCGTCTATTAGAGATCAACTACCGATGATTGGATAATTTACCATGTTGTATCTCTAGGCGGGTCATCTAATGCATGTTTAACTAACAACGCACCAATGTGTCCATTCGGATGTCTCTACATCCTAACTCGTGAGATCAGTTAATTTCTTCACAAGAAAGAAATGCGACATATGCTAGTCTATCTGCAATAATGATATCTGTATCTTATTACTACATTGACTTGAGATATTTTAAGAATAAGTATATAATTTACATCTCACGATCACAACTCCTTGTGATTAATAAGTTACTATAATCTTATTCTACGGATTCTATTATTTTACAAGATAACTTTTATCTTAATAATAGATCTACCACTTGAATACATCAATTGATAGGTGTTTATGCACATCAATGTCCAATAAAGATTGCAACACCAGAATCCCGTACAAATAGATCTAGCATCTATTGTATCTAATACATATAGATTTATCATGACCATCATGCTATGATAACAACTTTGCCATAAGAACTCTTATATGTTTAGATGGATTCGTTCAATCTCTTTATCACTTTACCTCAATATATACTTAGATCGTTGATGAGACCCAAATTTCCTTCACTTGTACGATGGCTCCATTATTATCACAATCTTTATTGGATCAACAATGTTAGGAACAAATTGAAGTTCAGTTATGAATTTTACGATCTAAACCACTTCTTTTACTGCTTCCAAAGTAGCTATGTATAAAGCTTAATATTTGAATTAGTAGTTGTGTCTATCTGGAACTCTTTCCAGTTGATCACACTACTATTATGAGTAAATACTTTCTAGATTGGGATATTTCGTTAGTCTTTTTCAGACAGAGAACGAACATCAGTAAATACGTGAACTTTTAGTTCATATTTCTCCATAATTCAAAAACATTTCTTCAAGTGCTTCTCAAGCATTTAAGAATGTTCATGACCGTAATAAGATGTTTCCCAATAGAATTCACCTGAAATATGCTTTTGACCGTCAAAACATGTGAAACATTCAGCCCAGTACACAACTTTGCGTACGAGATAGATTCTGTTACAATACTACGAGGAATTTTATCCATGCAACTTTCTCAACATATGTTCTGTAACACATCTTTTTGAGAAATTGATCTCATCTCTATGGGACAGAGTCCTCACATAGACTCTTTCACATAAAATCTTTTCAAGATTTTATCTATGTACATAGATTTGGATAGACCAAACATACTTCTAGATCTATTTCTATATATCTACATCCCAAAGATATATGCTACTTCTCCCAAATCTCATATGCAGAAAAGTTTTGGATTTCTGTTTATATATAGGGATATCGTGTTTCAATGATACGTATCCATATATAATATTATGAACACAGTTTAATTCTCACTAACCTTTTGTACACACTATTAATTTTAATTCTTGAGAGACTCAAACATTTTGATTATCTTACTAAAATAAAAGTTTTAGTTCATCTAAGATTTGATTAATACGTGAAGCTGATGTGTTCTTAGGAACCATATTCCTAACTAATTTACACCTCATCAAATGAAGTATACACTAGCACATTTAGTCAATCAATTTCCTTTATGGCTTCTTGAACCCCATCGAGAATCAGTCCCACTGTTTTCTTAGAATAAACAAATTCTCTAAGAATACAACATAAAATTACATTCATCTCAAATGTGAAGCATAATATACAAGTGTTAGTACCTACAAAGAAACATATTATATACAAGTATTATTACCCAAAATAACTTTAAGTTTTGTCAATCTACTTAGATGGAACATGTTTTAGTATGTAACATGCACTCTCTATTACGTATTGATGCAGACCAAGTGGCACAAGAAGCCTAGTCGGCTTGTCATTATCTTCTTCTATTCTATGTTTTGGTTGTCTCTTTATTTAGTCGACTCAAGGACAATATTGTCTTTTCATTTATGCCCGAACCTTAGTATTTATTAATCTTAAACTCATTACAAATTCAATTTTTGAGATGATTAAAAACTCAGTATTGAAAGAGACGTTCGTGCGGAAAAGAATATTGATTTGATTGTTGGATTTTGATTCAATTCTTATTATTCTCAGATTTTGTTACTTCAGTTGGTATCAGAGCCATATGGCTGCTAGGCGAGGTCGAGTCATGCGTGGGAACAGAGACGCATTCACTCGAAGGGTAGCAGACGTTGCAGATGAATTGGATTTGCGGCAACAGGTGGAAGCCTTGCAAGAACAAGTGGCAAACTTAACTCTGATGGCCCAGCAATTTTTTGGCAATACAGAGGCGAGGGAAAACCCAGCAGGATGGTAGCAAAATCAGCAGAACCGTAGGGAGCCTGAACAAGGTGAAGAGCACATCAGTAGAGCAGAAGATTCTGAGGAGGAAACACCTTTTGTTGGAAGCTATCATCTGCCTCGACGACCACCCGAACGACCAGAAAATTCCCGTCACTGGGAAATGGGTATTCGTGTTGATATTCCAGAATTTCAGGGGAGCATGGAGGCTGATGAATTTCTGGATTGGCTTGTATTTGTGGAAGAAGTTCTTGACTTCAAAGAAGTACCCGATGATAAGTGGGTTTCTCTTATAGCCACTCGTTTTTGAGGGACGGCAGCCGCGTGATGGCAACAATTAAAGACTAACCGAGCAAGAATGGGTAAGGAAAAGATTACTTCTTGGAACAAATTAAAGAAGAAGATGAAGGAGGCCTTTTTACCCTTCCATTATAAACGTATCCTTTATCAAAAGCTACAGAATTTGCGCTAGGGGCAGCGGACGGTTGAAGCTTATTCGATGGATTTTTTTTTCAGTTGCTTGCTCGTAATGAATTAACTGAGGCAGAAGAACAGACCATAGCAAGGTACATCGGGGGATTGCGACTATCACTCCGTGATACTTTGAATTTATTTGCACCAGTTACTTTATCGGAGGCTCACCCACGTGCTATACAAGCAGAACGACAACAAACTAGATGGTTCAACAACAATGCTTCAATGAAAACTCCCCTGGAAAATCCAAACCAACTTCAAACCACCCCTCAAACTTCAACAGTTGCACGTCGAGTTGTTTTCCAGAACCGCGCTAATCAGGTTTCTGGACGTCCTTTAGGGGCTCGAAATTTACCCCCTACCGGGAGAGGAGCTGGGGGGATACAATGTTTCAATTGTGGAGAATTTGGGCATCGAAGGGCTGACTGTCCAGCAAGAGAAGTGCCACGCACTGCTGCTGGCAGCTGATTTCAATCTAGGGGCAGAACAAAACATTGATCCCACACTGGATGAACGTGAAGAATTACTAGAGGGGGACGTTGGACCTATGCTTGTTGTAAGGCGGACCTGTTTCTTGCCACGCGGCCCTTCTAATGATGCACAATGTCACAACATTTTTCTCTCTACTTGTATTATTGGTGGAAAGGTATGTAAATTCATTGTTGATTCAGGTAGTTGTGAGAATGTGATCTCAGAAGAAGCTGTTGAAAAATTAGCACTTGAAAAGGAATCACATCCACAACCATATACACTAGCTTGGCTTAAACGGGACAATGACATCAAAGTGACCTCAAGTGTTTTAGTCAATTTTTCTGTTGGACAATTATATAAAGACAAAGTTTGGTGTGATGTCGTTCCGATGGATGCTTGTCACTTGTTGCTCGGATGACCTTGGCAATTTGATCGAGAGGTACTTATGACGGTCGAGCCAATACATATAGCTTTCCCTTTGGTGGAAAGAAAATTGTCTTATTACCTTCCAAGGAATTAGCTCCTCCTCAACCGGTACGGACCAGCAATACACTACTTACTCGGGCAGCGTTTGAGCGTGAATTGAAGGACAGTTGTGTGGTATTTCTCCTTGTATCTTCAGGTGTTGTTTTCTCTCTAGACACATTTGTTGTTGATGTGAATAAATCAGCCCCGTTACCTTCGTTAGCTGCCCAAATTGTAGATGATTTTTTTGATGTTTTTCCAACAGATTTACTGGATCGTTTACCCCTATGAGAGATATCCAACATCACATTGACCTGGTCCCTGGTGTTTCCTTACCCAATAAGCCTCATTATCGTATGAGTCCGGCTGAGCATGAGGAGTTAAGGCGTTAAGTGGAAGAATTATTATCCAAAGGGCTCATTCGGCCGAGTCTTAGTCCTTGTGTTGTCCCTGCTTTGTTGGTTCCCAAGAAGGATGGGACATGGCATATGTGTGTGGATAGTCGCACCATTAACGAGATTACAGTTCGTTATCGCTTCCCGATTCCCCGCCTTGATGATTTGCTAGATCAACTCCATGGTGCTGTGGTCTTTAGTAAATTGGATCTCAAAAGTGGTTATCATCAGATTCAGATTCGACCGGGTGATGAGTGGAAAACAGCCTTTAAAACACGCGAAGGATTGTTTGGATGGTTGGTAATGCCATTCGGTTTGTCCAACGCACCTAGTGCTTTCATGTGGTTGATGAATCAGGTATTACGTCCTTTTATTGGTCAGTGTGCTGTGGTTTATTTTGATTACATTTTGATATACAGTCGTTCCTTCTCTGATGATGACCAAAATCTACGGTCTATATTATCTATTTTGCATGCCGAACAGTTGTTTGCTACTTTACCTAGATGTGAATTCTTTTGTGAGAAAGTCCTCTTTTTGGGATATGTGGTCTCTAGTCAAGGCTTGGCAGTTGATGAGAGTAAAATCGAGGCTATTCGAGATTGGCCTATTCCACACTCTCTTTTTGAGGTGCGCAGTTTTCATGGCCTCGCATCTTTTTATCGGCGTTTTATTACCCATTTTAGTACTATCATGACGCATATTACTGATTGTATTAAAGGGGGTACTTTTGTTTGGACCAATGAGGCTCAGCAGGCTTTTGAAACTATCAAAAGGAAACTTACATATGCTCATATTCTAGTGTTGCCCGTAGTGTTGCCCGACTTTTCTTTGCCATTTGAATTATGTTGTGATGCTTCCAAAGTTGGTATCGGGGTGTTCTTAGCCAAAATGGGCGCCCAGCTGCATTCTTTAGTGAAAAATTATCTAGCCTTCGTAGTCGTTATAGTGCTCATGATATGGAATTTTATGTTGTTGTGAACACCATTCATTATTGGCGTCATTATTTGCTTCACCGTGAATTTGTCCTCTACACAGACCATGACACATTGCGTCATCTCAATAGTCATGCAACTGTTTCTTCTTGCCATGCTTTGTGGTTTGCCTTTTTATAACAATTCACCTTTGTTGTGAAACATAAGTCAAGTGTTACAAATAAAGTGGCAGATGCTTTGAGTCGCCGGCATACATTATTATTGGAGATGCGGACTTCTTTGACCAGCTTTGATACTTTTAAAGAGTTATATGTTGATGATCTTTTTTTTTGCTCCAATACTACAACAAGTACAACAAGATCCTCATTTAGATTTTACACTCTATGATGGCTTTCTCTTTAAGGGTCTTGTATTATGTATTCCTGATAGTAGCCTTCGTCGGAAGTTATTGGATGAGGTGCACGCTGAATGGCATGTGGGGCGTGATAGAACTTTTGATCTTTTGAGATCGGAAGAGATTTTTGGCCCTCGATGCGTTGTGATATCTATTGCTATGTGGCACGGTGCCGTGTTTGTAATTTGTCTAAAGGAGGTTTCACGAATGCTGGTTTATATATGCCATTACCTGTCCCTAATCGGCCTTGGTCCCATATTAGCATGGACTTTATCTTGGGTTTACCACGTACACAGCGTGGTTTTGACTCTATTTTTGTGGTTGTCGATCGGTTCTCTAAAATGGTTCACTTTCTTCCCTGCAAAAAAACCACAGACGTTGTCCAGGTTGCACAATCATTCTTTCGTGAGATCTATCGTCTATATGGTTTGCCATCTTCTATTGTATCTATCGTCATTTTTGGAAGAGCTTGTGGCGGTTGGCCAATACATCTCTTAATTATAGCAGTGCTTATCACCCTCAAACGAACGGGCAAAAGGAAGTGGTAAACCGTTCTTTGGGGAACTTGTTACGTTGTCTTGTGGGCAAGAATCTTCGTCGATGGGATCAAGTTTTACCTCAGGCTGAATTTGCACATAATCATGCTTTGAATCGGAGTATCGGATTTTGTCCTTTCCACATTGTTTATGGTTTCATTCCCCGTAGTCCCTCTGATCTTATCTTCTTACCTCACGGGCCGCAATTGCATGGCACGGCTTCTGAGCTTATGGATGATATCGAGTGGATTCATCATGCCACTATCCACCAGTTGACTGCTTCTAATTCCCGTTACAAATAGGCAGATGATACACATCGGCGGTGCGTCGAATTTCAGGAGGGTGATCTCGTTTGGGCTGTTTTGACTCATGATTGTTTCCCAGCACACGAATATACTAAGCTTGATGCCCGGAAGATTGGACCAGTTTGGATTGTACAGAAAATCAATCCCAATGCATATCGGCTTGAACTCCCAGATTACTTGCAGACTTCAGATGTTTTTAATGTTCGGCACTTGCTTCCTTTCCATGGTGATGATCCAGCCCTTACCTCAGCCAGCACCCAGCCTTGATTCAAGGGCGAATCTTGCTTACCGCAGGTGACCTGATACAGATCGAGTGGCACAAGAAGCCTAGTCGGCTTGTCATTATCTTCTTCTATTTTATGTTTTGGTTGTCTCTTTATTTAGTCGACTCAAGGACAATGTTGTCTTTTCATTTATGCCCAAACCCTAGTATTTATTTGTCTTAAACTCATTATGAATTCAGTTTTTGAGAGGATTAAAAACTCAGTATTTAAAGAGACGTTCGTTGGGAAAAGAATATTGATTTGATTGCTGGATTTTGATTCAATTCTTGTTATTCTCAGATTGTGTTACTTCACGTATCCCAAAACAAGTTTAGAAGAACTGTTTAGCATATCAAATTGTAATATATCTAATATGTACAACTTCTTTTCAAATACATTATTATAGAACGGTGTATTTACATAAATTAACTGCAAGAGAATTTTATTCTCTTTAGATAATCAATTATACCCCAAAATATTCCTTACTCTAATCATATCTAAGTGTCAGAATATATTTCAAAATAGCTTTTGATTTCTAGCTTGAACCCTTAGAACATTTCGAAACTTTCATGTATAAACTTGATCAAGTACATGAAACTATATATAATATAGTCATCATTGAACTTGACAAAGTAAAAAAAAAAAAAAGCTATGCATGACATTTGTAGACTTTTGTCTGAATACATCAATATGGATTAGGACTTATTTGCCTTTAATGTCAGAACTGGGTATAATCTAGATTATCCTTTATACATCTTTTGTTTTTTATTCTGATAATAGACCTTTTAAGATTTAGAATCCAGATATTATCAATTTATTTCTCCAGTAGATTCCATAATCAAGAATAACCATTATTCTCTATCTTAATGAAACACTATTCATGTCCAGACATGAGTTAGAGATAATGTTCTTTATAAGAACTCAATCATAATATCAATATTCTTATCCCAAAATAAAACAAAAGGTAACGATAAAAATAAGTTTTAAATGTAGTAACTATTGCTTTATTTCCTACTATGGTCCTATTTTTCCAGCCAACAGTGGTATACTCTATTTCAGTCACATTCATATTCTGAAAAATATGGGATCAATATCCAGTATCAGATACTAAAGAGACTGAAGAGTAGTCTTGTCACCATTATCTTATAGTAAGATCTTATCTAAGATTATTTTCTTTCCAAGATGATGATTACATATGACTTACAGTTTTTATTTTAATATTCTCTGTCTTTGCAAAGATCATTGATTTTGGATATATGTCTTTATACACTATAACTGTATAACTGACCAATTGGAATCTTTCTTAAAGTTACATTAACACTACATTTAAATACCGTTAAAGGAATTCAATGGTCAATACTTGCCCTTACATCGCATTGATGATAAGTTTAACAGTTTTAATATATCAAACAGACAAGTAGGTAATATGAATCGAATTCATACATCACAATTTACAATAAATTGTGATAAGCTACCAGACAACAATTATATAACTAAGTCAATACTTTGCTCATTTTCCCACGTACTTCTAAATGCATTTAGAGTTTATACTGCTCAATTTAGTATTGTTCATCAGTCAACTCTTTGAGATGAATAGAAATAGTATAAACCTCTGTACCCAGATGCAATATTTACAACACATAATGGCAAGTATCACACATAACCATTATATTTATCATCTCATGATATTTGTAAATTTGCACTATTCTCACAAAACTTCCTTAGTAGGAACATTAGCATAATCTGTTTTAAGACATCCATTTTTTTCTTAATTGAGAACTATTCTCATTATGATGTCAGTTCTACAATTTTGGTCTGGAAAATTTTGTTGACATCTAATGTGCCAATTAATTTTATAAATATACTCATTATTCAAATATGTAATGACAAGATAGAACAAAATTAATTGATACTGAAAATTAATTTGACTTGGATTTTTATCAAATTAATTATACTCCCACTGAATTAATGATCCCTCTAAATAAAAAAAAAAAAGTAATATTGTAAAAAAGAAAAAAAAAAATTAATATTAGCTTGGGAAACGAACGACAACTTATAAATTGATTTTTACAAATCTAGGTATTAACGCGTAACATGTTAAAGTTTAATGATGGTTTAGTAATTTAAATGGTAAGTTTAGTGACCAATTAGTAACACATTAAAATTTAATGATGAATTAATAACTTAAAGGTAAGTTTAGTGACTAATCAGTAGCAATTTAAATAGTTCAATGACCATATAAGTATTTCATTTGCCACGTGGCGAAGCTGTTAAGTCATGTCACTTCACCGTTAAGCTTCTTCATCTCCTCCTTTAAATTTAACTAACAGATTTCGTCTTAGTGATGGATGAAAAAAGCCTTTATAAGTTCAGTGATGAATAAGTAATATGCTTATAAGTTCAGTAAGTAATGGATAACAAGTTAAAGTTCAGTGATGATTTAAAAACAAAATGCTAAGTTGAATGACCAAAATAGTATTTAACTCTTTTGGCAAAACAAAATTTTCACAAAATTTAAATTTTGACTCAATTAAAAAATTTCTAAAATTTTACAAAAGTTTTGAGCTGTAATTAAAAGCCTAAAGACCAATTTGTCAAAAATATAAGACTTATTCTGAAATTTTCAAAACTTCAGGGTTAATCTATGTATTTCCAAAACTTAGAGGACTACTTCATCAATTTCTAAAATTATTAGGCTGCTCCAATTAAAATATTAAAACTGAAGGACTTAAATGCAATTTCTTAAACTGCATATATCTTCTCATTTAGGTTTAAAACCTTAGGGGCTTCTTGTGCAATTTTAAAAATTGAACAAGAGCCCATGTCTCTCCAATTTGAAATCGCGATTTAGGCTAGGATAGCTACTGTTGAGAACGGCTCTCGGCGAGCGCCAGCCGGCGGGGCTGGAAAAATCCCGGCGTGTCCTGCGCTGCTTCGGAAGCAGCCTACTCGCGGTGTTGCTATTCACAACAGCCACAGGCGCTACTGCGCGTGGTTGTGAGCAGCGACCACCACAAGCAGCCAAGGCTGCTGCTATTCGAAAGCCACTACCACATTTGTTACTCCACTGCCGCTTCACTAACCGGAGCAGTAGTAGCCATTGCTACTGTTCTCAGCGGCGGCGGCTGCTACCGCTGTTCATTCCGGCGTCCATCTGTTTAATCAACAGATCCATTTTTTTATTGCAGATTATGAAATCAAATTTCACAATCAGAAATCTAAATCTCATTCAGATTTAATTTGTCAATAATACAAATCAAATTGATACATGTAACAATAATAATTATTGTGAATTTCATCAATAGTATTAAACAAATTCTAAAGAGTAAAAAAGCAGTCTCTGATACCACTGTCAGGAATTGAACAATATATGTGCATGGCGAAAATTAAACAAACATCCAATTCCTGTGCCTAGAATCGACCTTGCACTTCAAAAAAATTCATGATAGAAAAATACATCTTTGATGAACACCGTGAATAGCAAATTCTATTTGACCATTAGAGCAATGATCATCACCACAACTGTCTAATTGTCTAGTCTCTAACGGTAATCCACACGGTAAGAATGGATTTGAAAATCCCCAACATCGAACAATTCGAAGCGGATTTATGGGAGCATGTTTAGGGTTCTGTCAATTTCATGTGCCACCAAGAAGTTGACAGAATATCCACAATCACATCGCGTAAAATTCGTCATACGATTTTTCCCTAATTGTCTCTGTATGAAACTCTAAACACAAGACGCCTATTTATAGTTATAGGATATAAAACCCAAATCCTACTGAGCTTTGATGGACCTACAACTGGACATGTCAACTAATTAATCTAATTAATTAATTGAGCCCGATTAAACCCAGTCCAACGAATTAGATCTTGGACATCAATTCCAACACAAACAGCATTAGCGCAAAAATTCCATTGCACTAATTCCATTGCATTCCTCAGGCACTGCGTTCAGCCATAACTGCAAGGTTCTTTGCTTTCGTGCCTCAGATTCATGCACCAAATTTGTTGCATACTTAGCAAGTGTGGCAGATATCGAGTTACCATAGGGACTCTGATGTGAAAACAATAACGTAGCTTGAGTATAAACTATTAAACAATACAAATTATAAACATAAAATTTTAATTAATTAACTCACCATCTCCGTCCAGTGTCATATGGTAAAGAAGCCCCTCATCGCTCTAATCTCCACCGATCAGTACTAATCATATATAAGGCCCAGAGGAAGCCCACCTTGCGGCTATAACGAGGTGTCCAATTGTTTCAAGTATTCGCGTATGGTTTTACTTTATATTAATTAATTGTTTCAAGTATTCACATATGGTTTTACTTTATATTAATTAATTAATCGGATCTTATTTTTTCCTTCAAAGCCTTGGGTCCCTGTCTCTAATGTCAATAAAATGACTTTTATGCACCTTACTATTTAAATAAAAACAAAAGGTATTTAAAAAAGTTAAAAAAAAAATCTTCTCGACGCTACCTACCTAATTACTCATTCAATGTCAATCTGACAGGTAGTAGATAGGATATTTTTAGTTACTTTTATTTATTTCTAAAAAAACATTTTTCAAAGAGTTAAGGGCATTACTATCATTTTTTGGGGTTTGGGGACTTCATGTGTCAATTTATAAAAGGTTGAGACGCACGGCCTTAGAAAAAAAAAGAATAAAGACTCAGTTAATACAAAGTAACCATATATGAAACTAACACTTGTGTTAAATTTTGAAAAACACCTGTAAATGTGATAAAAATTATGGAACTACAGTTAATACTCAATTAATCACGTAATTCAAATTCACATGGACAAAAGGTAAGCTCTTTTGTATATGGATAATTGGTGTAAAAAATCCCTATGATTGGATATTATTATATAAATGGTCTCTACCTTAAATTTTTTGACAATTTCGTCCCTACTTTCATATTTCTTTTGCACAATTCAGACGTGTGCTCTTCCTCTCTCTCAAAAAGGCAGTCCAGCTTTCCTTTTTTGTCAGTCTCAAAATATAGTCGAATTTCCTTTTTAAAAAGTAGTTGAAATATTAGTTCTCTTAAAGCATCCATATTGGTAGTGTTAAAGTAGGTTGTTAATGGAGTTGTTAGTTAACAACTCAAAAAAAAACCTACATTAGTGGTGTTAAAGTAGTTGCTAAGAGCATTTAATTTAACAAGTTGTTAATTTCATTGTTAAAGTTAACAATAAACTTAGCACTTTGTGTGGTATTATTTGTTCTTTTTTTAGTTTAATTAAATTGTGATTGGCTTACTCTTTGACTATTGAATTGAAAATTAAATTTAACACTCTTGTTTAGAACCACTAATGTGGCACAAATTAATAGTTAAATTTAACTTACTTATGCGTCATTTAATAATTACTAAAACATATACTTTTTGCTTATGTGGATAGTTAAAAACAACACTAATGTAGCTGCTCTTATATGCCCTCATTTAATGCACATAGTTATCATAAAAATAGAATTATTAAAGTGTAATAATTAATATATGAAATGGTATAATAGAGAAATAATGTTAAAATTTACCTTTCCAATACTATTATGTTAAAATAATGTTGAATTATGTTTGGACAAAAACGGCCTTTTGAAAATAGAGAATATTAAAGGCAAATTGGTGTAGGGATGAATAGTGCAAAAGAAATATGAAGGGGGTGAGATTGCCAAAAAATAAAATATAGAGACCATTTTCACAACAACATCTAAAGGTAAGGACCTTTTGTGCCAATTACTCTTTGTATTCTACGTTCTTTTCCTTTTTCTCCTTCTTTCTACGTGTTCCTACCTGAAAATTTCGTTGAGTGAAAAATTGAGCTATTGTTTTTTACAGTCCTTGTATAGAGAGTAGTATTCTTCCTAGAGTACTCTTCCACATGGCCCTCTGTTATTGGAAAATCAGGAGGTAGGACCCCTTGATTCCCTAGGGTCCATGTGTAGTATTAGTAATACTCTCCCTGTAAATTTTCTTGTTTTTTGTTTTTTACACACACCCAAAAGTCGAAATGATGAACAAATACATACATACAGTGGATTGATGTGTACAGAGATTAATTAAAGAAAAAATAAATAAATAAATTTTTGATGGCTAAATGCTGTAGGTCAGCAGCAAGGTGTTTTGAGGACTCAAATCCATCCCCATTCGGATCATATATTGATTAATCACAAGGCTGCATTTCAAGGCTAATCTTCCTCTGATCTCCTAATAATCTACTCAGCATCTATCTCTTCAAGCTCTTTGGCTCCGTTTCATACAGACTGAACGTCTCCTTGATCAAATCCTCCTCTGAATTTATATCTAGCGTTATTGCCTCTTTATCATCTTCTTCCCTGCCGAATCATCCATAGTAATGTATTCTGATACCATTAGTAATTTGACAATATCCTCAAAACAGACCAATCCATTAGTGTGAGCATATAAAAGCATAAGCTAATTTCACCTGTAAATATCCAGTGCATGGAATTTCAATTTCCTTCATTTTTGGCTGCCACTGACTAACAACTGAAATGCCCACTCTTGAAATCAACACTAGGGACAAGAAGAAAAAACCATATTTGATGAATTAAGAATCATGCTGTATTCATTTTCGAACCTCTGCTATCTCCTATTTTCAGTTCATCGAATGCCCGTTGTTCATCGAATGCCCGTTGTTTTTCTTTGTTGATCCTCATGGATTTTTTACTGTTAGTATAGAATGTTTTTCAGAATGTTTGGAGCTGTCACACAGGTGAAATTTTGTAACCACTCAACCATATTTAATTACGTATTCTTATCCTCAATTTCAGCCTATATATATTCAAAATCCAATTATACTGTACCTGACTTTTCCAATAGTCTAATTGTGACCTGATTTGTGTTATTTTAGGATTAAACTTTTGTAGTTGTTAAATTTACCCGAACTCTCCTATTTCCATTTGCATTTGGGCCAGTTTTGGGCCACACTGAATGCGGTCAGGCCCATTTGCTAATTGGATAGCGGAAGTCCATTGCGGTCACTGGACCGCACAAGACCATACATAGCTCCCCCAATGGTCCACCACAAAAATTAATCTCCAGCATACGTAGCTCGGCCAACATTTACATAGTGTAATTTTTTTAAAGTGGAAATTAGCCAATACACACCCATTGACCCTTGTAATTAGAAAAATACTTATTTTAATTTTTAATTGACAAATTAAAAATGTTAGGTCAAATTAAAAATGTTAGGTCATTTTATTTGGAAGAATACGGCCAATATAACAAATTACAATTGAGAGTATAATAAGTATTTTTACACTTTGTTTTCAATAACTACTTCCAAGATCAAAATAGTTACAATTGAGAGTATTTTTTTCAACTTATTACAAATGTAACAACTTACATGTAAAAATCCCTTTTTTAAAATACTTTCCACTCTTAGTCATCTTTCTTTTTACACACCAATTCAACCAGCTGCCCGTCCTTCCTAAATTACAAATTTTTGACAAGGCTTGAAGTTGACCAAATGTTGTATATCGGTTGTTCATTATTCTGACTTATTATAAATCAGCTCAATTTTCACAAAGTGGGTTGAGCTGCCCTCGAGCAGTCATTAGCATCTTTCACATATTTACCAGTAGTTTAATGACGATAAAGCACATTAAGTAATCTGCTTATTCATGACTCAGTTTCAGAGTTGCACCAGCACTAAGTGCAAACTGCTTCTAGTGAAGACTTGCCTGATTGCCTAAAATGTCAAGGTCGAAAAGGCCAACGGCCATCTTGAATGTAGAAAGCAGTATTTTTTGCTGAAATAGTTTCGAACGTTGAACTGCTTAGAATGCTTGCAATGATTCATCATAACAGTTTGCTTTTTGTAATGCACACAAACATGTATGCGCAGGCATTCTGAAAATAATGCATTTAATTTCTTCTAAATTGTCTTGCACACTGCTTCCAACGGGCATGGTGTTTAAAACGAATAAGAATTAAGCATTTGTGAGCATCAAGAACCCAACACAACCATATTTTCAAGGTTTGAACTGAATTCCAAATTTTGCTCAGGTGGTTTATAAATCTGCAGCAATGCATACATTAAAAAAAAAAAAAAAATGATTCCCATAATTTTACAATTTTACTGTCAATGCATATGTGAAGAAAATCATTAAGATAATTGAGTGACAGCAAGTCCAATTTTTGTTCATTTCAAAGAACTGGTTTCTTAATAATTATGTTGATTTTAGTTCAGGTCAGGTCTTGAGATAGTTTATCTAATTTGTGGTACACGGGAAGCTTAGTCAACTAGTAGTAGAACATTGTACTAAAATTACATGCTTTACTTATGGTGTAATGGTAGTGTATGCTAAGAAACACCATCTTTAGTTTGGTTCCTTTTTTTTCCCATGCATCCTCAATTGATAATTCTCAGTTATGCAATAACGCTGGCTCTGCATCTGCTGCAAAAGAAATCTAAATCTAGCCAGCAGCTTAAATTTACTCAAAAACTATTTCTCCAATCCTAGGCAATCTTATTTTGGATTGTGTATGCCATATCAACATAAGCAGCAGAGCAACATTATCATATTTAAGGGAAATTAGGGGAAAGATGGGTGTGGTTCCAACCTGAGTTTCCTATTGGAAATTTGATCATCCAACTACTTAATCGAGGGTTCTTAGAAACACAATTGGCGGCGAGACACCGCCAAACGTCTGGAAGGAGAATGGACTAATCCAACCACGGCATATATTAAATAAAGCGCACCAAAATAATAAGAAGTTAATAACAACAACAATACCAGAGAGTTATGTGAGAAGTTGAGTACCTAGAATTTGTTGCTGTCTTGCAGATGTGTCATGAACATATACATAAATAATTAATTAATTGATTCAAGACTTATCAGTAATCACAAACCTTCTGCAACTGCTGCTGTCTTCCGCTGAAAATAGTTGCATCCTTTTGGCTTTTCTGATTGATTGACCGAGCTCAAAGCAGAGCCTGCAGTCATTGGAGTAATGAAATGGTCACCTTTTAGTATTGTAGTAAGTCAATGGGCATTTAAAGGGTGATAAAATGAAATGTAATATTGTATTCGAAAATTAGGTTGTTGGTTCTTTTCAATTCTTTTCACTTTCTGTGGATCCACCAATATCTTGAGGTCATGCAATGCATGGAACTGTACTTCATTGAGCCCTTTTATATGTCATCCCTTCCCTGCCATTTTACTTCTACTGTTATGATTCGGTCTCTCATGGACCCACCTTCGGGGAAACAATTTGCCCATGGATCGAAATATATACACACAAAAAGCTTGCATTAAAAACTGCAAATTGAACAAGACATTTGGCTTGGCAAATATTGTACAACAAACTACAAATCACGTGATGTAAAATATTCAAGTAATGGTACTTATCAGATTAATTAATGTTTCTGAAGCTGCAGTTTTTTACAGGAGAAATATTGCAACTCCATCACCATGTCTTGTAAAACCAAATCATCTGTTTTCTTTCTTCCACTTTATTCAACTCCTCTTCCTCTTCTCTGAAACTAACTCTATGTCCTTCTCCAGCTCTCTTTCTATCCAAGCCTCGCTTTCTGCCATCTCCTCATCCATGCTTCCCGTGGATAGTTTACTTGCTGTGCTTTCTAGTTTCCTCCTCTTTATTCTCTCTCTTATTCGAGTTATATCAATCTTGGGCACATCCTTGTAAGTTGATTTCTGACCAGAGTCTCCTCTCATTGGCTCTTGATCACCATCTTCAATGACACTATTTACACTACTACCAGAATCAACCAACTGGCACTGCTCAGACGCCACAGTAACATTAGGACATGGCTGTTTCTGGTTGCATTTCACAGTTGCTGAGTAGTCTAGACCATCTGCCGATGGTATCATGTCTAGATCTTGCCCAGCAACTGAGCCACTTGATATGCATGATTCTGCACTACCCGGAGCCATAGTTATATCAATCTTCCTATAATTTTCTTCAATTGATGTAACGCAACCGGATTTTTTACCAGAGTCTGCCATTATTGGCTCACAATCTTCAACCATGCTATGTGAACTCCCCGAATCACTATTCTGATAGCGTGCAGTTTTTGCCATGGTATTACGGGCATCAAGACAATGTTGTTTCTGATTGCATTCGGCAATCGCAGGTTTTGGAAGTGGCGTAGTCTTTATCAATGAAGTATTGTTTGAGCCTGGCCTGATGACTGAAGCACTTGAAATGCATGATTCAGCACTACTGGATTTCCCTTTTCCAGCAAGAAGTTTTGTTTCAGATTTCCCACTTAATGAGGATGATTCTTGTTTACTATTCTGCCCTAGCAATTCCAGCATAAGTTGAATGACCTCTGCAAAGTTTAGGACGACAGGCATGAAAAAAGAGATCCAAAAAAAGCAATCAACCCCTGAACTTGGGGGGGGGGGGGGGGGGGGGGGGGGGGGGGGGGGGG
>CAVNYN010221555.1:0-24831 GCA_963692815.1 Nyctanthes arbor-tristis
TTTTTTTATTAATTTTTGTATTTATCTCCACTCACTACTTTTGCATTAATTTTTGTATTAATTTTTATTTTTTTACTAGAAAAGCGTTTGACTACTTTTGCAATTCACATTCTTCATTAAAGCATTTTACTACATTTTTCAATTTTATTTGTCACATATGTTTAGACGGAAAGTGTGCCATTGGAGATGATGTTATGCAGCCATCTCTCATTTGGGGAAAACCTATGTGGTCGAATTTCACCATGAGTTCACTACACCTCACCAGTTAAATAGAATTTTACTATAATTGAAATTAAATCTGAAATTGATCACGTCATTCATGGAAAAGTGAGGTGTTGCATAATAACAAAACAATCTTGTGAAATTTAATTTAAATTTTAATTATTATGTACAAATATCACTCTTCTATATTCTTACTTAAATGGAATTTGATTTTAATTGTAATAGTATTTCATTTAAATGGTTGTCAAATGGACCTTAGCATTTATTATTATTATTATTATTATTATTATTATTATTATTAATATTATTATTATTATTATGATGATGATGGACTTTATCTTAATGACTAAATATATGCATTTAAATGAATCTAAATACTGGAGATCTTTGCTGCAATTTACTCATATGATAGTTTATTAATCACATCATCATCATCATCATCATCATCATCATCATCATCATTATTATTATTATGTCTACCTCACGTGACTACGTATGAAGATGCAAGAAATAACCTAAACATTTTCTTGTCTACAAAAATTCATTCCCATCATTATCTGATGTTACCTGCCTAGGGAATGGCAGGGTACTTGGGGTTCTTGCAAGGTAACATATATTTACGATCCTCTTATTGTACCGAATGGGTTTTGGTCGTCATCATCGAGGACACATTTTTGGCTGAGGATTATAGCCTTCTTCAAAATTACATCTTCCCGTTCTTGCATTCCCCTTTTGAGGTAGCGGCCTAGAGGGGCCAAATCTGTGGCAGCTTATGTCGAAACGTTCCCTCCCAAGTGGTAGTGCTAGAGGCAAGTAACTCATTTCATCGTGTCTTTTTTGAAGTTCTGTAGTTCATGGGGCCATCGAGCCAACGGCCTTACTATAAATAATTGATTGAGTCAAAAATTTATCTTCAAATTTGACAATAAGTGGTTAATTATTTTTATTTTCCATAAGTATCAGCTCATTTTTTTTCCTCTTGTTTTTTTTTCCCCAGTAAGTATCCACTCATGTATTTATTTAAGAATTAAATACATTTTGTTTATTAATTATTATTTAATAGTATTCTTGAATTTAAAATTTTAGTATACTCGATTTTCCATTCGTAGGTAGACCAACTCAAAAGTCAGTCGAATGTCAATTTTTTGGTGATGTAATTAATAATTCATTGTCTGCTTCTTCCATTCTTCGATTGTCAATAATAACTCAAATGAACAAGTCATCATCCAGTTAAAGTATAATACATTTACGAAACCACTTAATAATTTATAATGCATGATTACCTATTTTTTAGCAATATAGTAATACTAGTTTGCTAAAGAAAAAGAAAAGAAAATAGTACTAGTACACTAGTTTGGTAATAACGTAGGAAAATTGTTAAATGAGTTGACTTTAAGGATAATTAACAACTATCCTACATATCGTTTCTATATTGTATTGTGTATAATGACAATAACAATATAATTACTTGAAATACATATATAATTGATTGTGTTTACAATTCTAACTAGATACATATAATTACTCGGAAAATAAATAATAAATTGACTTTGCGTTCACATAGAAACTCTATCATATCATACCCATCACGGAAGAACAAAAAAAGAAAAAATTATTGATGGTCAAAAGTTACATTTTTTTTTTAAATATAATTTCTTTGAGTGATTCATTTCAATGAATTAAGAAGGCAATTTGAAGAGAAATCTATGATTTCTAAGGAGGAGACTGCAGTTAATTAAATGCAAAATGGCCAAATGCAGAGAGCTCTGAATCTTTATATATGCATCACAAGTGTAAAGGGCTGACCGCTGAGGTGGGGGTTAGCTTCGCCAAGTCCTTGTTTCGTGACATCTAGCTAACTACGAGCATCTACATTGGTGGTGTTAAATTAGGTTGTCAGTCAAATTATTAGTCAACAACTTAAAGAAATAACTACATTAGTGGTGTTAAAAAAGTTGTTAAAGGAATCCTATTTAGTTAGTTATAAATTTGTTGTTAACTTTAACAATAATTTTAACATTGTGTTAAAATTTAATGATTTTGAAATTTTTTTATTTATGTAATAAATTTTGACCAATAACTTTTGATAAGAATGGAGCCCACTTGGACTTAAATGGATTTTAATGATTTTATTTAACACATCTAACATGATACTTCAATAGTTGTTAAATTTAACTTTAATGTGTGGTATTTAACAATAATTTAAAATGTATTTTTGGTTTATATAAATAGCTAAATTTAACAACTCCAATGTGGATGCTCTAAGGTTTATAATTTTTAAAGAATTTGTGCTGCCGATATACATTTTAATTTCATCGATGGGTCAAGGCATCCAATCTAATAGGACACATCCATATATTTTGAACAACACATTCTCTATATATCCTTCTCTAATTATTTTGAATTGAGCTTAATGATGACGAATTATTATTCCTAAAAATGATTTCGCATCAATTGTCAAGTGAGATTTGTACGGTTGGACCTCTATATGGCAAGAGATCATTGAAAACACGTGTGAGTTGCACCAATTCACATGTGGTTTTTCAATAATCTCTTGTCATATATGCGTCTAGTAGGATTATTCTACTATTGTTGTGTGTTTGACACATTTTTTCTCTCTCTACATTTTAATATTTATGTGGTTAGGTATTCACATTGTGGACAGAAAGTCTCGAGTTTGAATCACACTTACTATGTCCCCTTTATTAAAAAAAAATTGTAATTAGGATGGAACCAAAATATATATACACAAACACTAGAAAGATGTAATATCGTAGGGTCTCTTAACACAAAGGAGCTTTCGAGCCAATGTTAGTATTAAATTAAATTAAATTAAATGTAATTAATGCATAAAACTCCTCTACTTTTCTCAAGAAACAAAAAAGTACTCCTCTACTTCCCTATGGCAAGAATTTACTCTTTTCTTTTTTCCTTTTTTTAAAACAATTACAGGGCTTAACCATGAGGGAACATCGTTAAAGCAATATGGACTATGAAAATCCTTGGACCGACGTGCAAGTGTGTTGGCCACTCCGTTTGCTCGACGACTAATAAGGTGTACGGTATAGTTGACAGATCCATCCAAAAACACCTTACAGTCATGGATAATAATATCAAATTCAAAATTAACATCCTCCTTGCTCAATGCCTCATTCGCGTAGGTAGGCAATCTCTATAAGCTTGCCAAATAAAAAGTTTCAGTTTTGAAGGCATATCAAGCCGCCAGATTTTTCCCCAAGGACCAGTTAGCCGTAATGATTCAGCTCCCTCTCTCATTTCCATGGCAATGCTATACCTGGATTTCTCAAGGTAGTCACCAGTAGTACAATAGTGCCACACCATTTTGTCTGGAATAGTAGCAGAGGAAAGAGGGATTCTGCTTATTTCCTCCACATCTCGAGTGGTAAAAGGAGCCCTTATTGTATCCATCCCATTCTTTCACACCCGGCTTGAAAAGGTTACATACACGGAACGGAAGTCATCAAAATCATCATCATCTGCCACAGATTCAATCATAAAACGGGAATTGCCAATAATCCAAGGGCCCGACCAAACTTTAATCGTGTTGCCTTCTTTAATAATTCCTAGACGCCCAAATGCTCCTCCAAGTATAGCTCGGGTTGTACCCCACATGAGAAGATAGAAAATCGCCATTAGTGTAATAACGAGCTTTTAGCACCCTGCTAGCAAGTGACTCCTGATCAGAAATCTGCCTCCAATCTTTGCTTTGCAAGCATAGCTAAATTGAATGCATTCAAGTTACAGAAGCCCAAACTTCCAGGCTCTTGTCTCTCTTGTCCCACCGTAAACTATTAAGGCTTCGTTTATTTCCTAACCTTTTGCCCCACCAAAAGGAGTTCATCAAACATTGAAGATCATCACAAAAAGAAGACGGAAGAAGAAAGATAGACATGCAATATGAGGGTACAGCTAGCGCAACAGATTTTACCAAAACCATTCGCCCCACTCTTGATAACAACTTCCCACTCCAATTTTGAGTCTTCTTCCATATTCTGTCTCTGAAAAAACTGAATAGCTCCTTCTTTCGCCCTACCAAAGATGGAAGTCCTAAATATTTCCCCATATTGAGCTCAGAAGTGACTTCCAAAATAGAATATGTTTTTGAATAATATCATTTATTTAAATTGAAGATGTCTCTCCACTCTAATTCAAACCACTCTCTCTTCCTCTCATTTCTCTCCCCTCATGTATCTTCCTTTGTGTTTTAAAATAAATAAAGGGAGGGGAGAGAAGAACTTAGTCAAAGAGAGGGATGGGTGAGGGCAAACTTGAGTCTTCTATCGAAAATATGAGTATCCAATTGCCGCACAATGATTCAAACACACTTGTATTAATGACTTAGATATTACCCCATAATAATAATAATAATAATAATAATAATAATAATAATAATAATAATAAATATTATTATTAGTATTACATTCACTCCATCACATAAAAATATTCCTCTTCTATTTTTCACATAGATTAAGAAAACATAATTATTGTTATTGGAAATGTACAATTTAAGAATATATTTTCTAATATGCCCTTTGATTTTTTTAATATTTCATTATAGATTTTCTTTATTGTTGATTGCCACGCATAATACATAGGGGTATTTTAGAAAACTAAAAAGTTAAATAAAAAAAAAGGAAATATAATTTGGGACGGATAAAAAATGAATATGGGAATATCTTTTTGGGATGGATGAAGTATAAAATTATTATCAATTTTTTTTTGAAAATATAATTATAAATCTGTATCATAGCAGCACAAATGCACATAAATATTTATCCTACTGAAATACAGCGCTAAGAAAATCAACAATATAAACTCATATAGTAGGAATACACACTATACTAAAAGGTAGAAAATACCCTATATAAGAGAATTGAACCTGGGACCTCTAGGTTCTAGTACCTTAGCCTAGCCCCCTAACCAACTGGACTAGGACTCATTGGCATAAAATTATTATCATTAAGTTGCATAATAATTGAGAGATAAATGGCAAGTCAAGATGCTCAGAGTGTTATTACTTGCTCATAATACGAGATGAATGAATTCCTTGTGCTAGAAATTTTTTTACATTTAAATCTTCTCAACAAACATTCATCATGAATTATCTAGTTCGATTGTTACACTTAAATTGTGATGGTTGTTTTTGTGAACTGTTTTGAGTCAAAACGTGAGTTCCAATAAAATACTAATCCGTCCATGAATTGATCGTATTGAATTGAAATATAGAATAAGGGACGCTAAATTGAAACCCGAATTTAACACTGCCACTAATTTTATGACAAGTGCTGTTATGCTACCTTTCTAAATTGCTAAAAGATTTTTGTTGAATCTTATATAATGGAAAAACTGAAAAGCCAACGGGCAGTAGAGTATGTGGGCTACTTAATCATTCGTGAGAGCACAAAAATACACATAGATGAGGCGCGGGCACTTTTGTGAATTGGTTTTGTATATCTTTGCCCTTAGCTGACTTATATATTATTCATTAATTCAAGCAATACCCAAATTGTCTTTTACCTTACTTGACTTGCCCATTTCATCTTTGCTTTCAATATATTGTCTTATCATATACGTTTATATACATATATGGTATCAAGAACCTCAAGTTTGAACATACTAAAAACAGTCTTTATTTTTTAATATTTTATGTAACTTGGAGATTGAATGGAGAACAATACAAGAAGAGAAAGCAAATTCAAGAGGATCTGTGTATTCTGTGGAAGCCATCCAGGTCATCGGGAAGTCTTCAGTGATGCTGCTATTGAATTGGGAAATGAATTGGTGGGTTCTTGTCTCCTTGGAAAATGAGTCAATCTTTGATTGGATTTTTTAATCTTAATTGGTTAATACAAGAGGACATAACTGCTTTGTTTTGATGTCAAAACATTGACCTTTTCGTGTTTTGCTTATGGGGTTTGCTGTTTTGACTTTGTGTATTCCTGGTTTTCTTGCTTTTTCCATATGTTGTTGAATATATGTATGATGTTCTTACAATTCTTTTCCAGTGTTTTGTAGGTGCAAAATTTTGAAGATGATAACGAGCATTAGACTTTGCAGAGTGTAATCATATTGTGCACTTGTTATGATTTCTGGTTTTACTTTTGTTTTGTTAGTGATATTAGGGCTTAGCCACACCATCTAGTGATTTTGTCCTCAGCATCAAAGTTTGTAATTCTCCTCGGATAGTGAGATTGACTTGAATATATTTATGTTGATGACAGGTTAATAGGAAGATAGACTTGGTGTACGGAGGAGGAAGTGTTGGGTTAATGGGGCTAATTTCTCAAAGAGTCTATGATGGTGGTTGCCATGTCCTTGGGTAAGTACAACGTTAGCCACCGAAGCAACATTTGCAGTTTCCTTGTGGGTACAGAAGCTTCTCGTTTTCGTTTCTCCAAAATATTTTTGGTATTTTATTCATAGCACTAAACTATTCTTCATTTCTTTCTTTTTACTGCAGTGTCATTCCAAAAGCTCTTGTTCAAATTGAGGTATTTCCACGAAATTTTTGCAGACTTTCCATTGCTTAGGAGAAAAATAAGGTCCTAATTATCTGTTTTACTGGACGAGATGACAGCTAATGATGCTGTTCTTTAAGTGTTTGTTAGACATTTTCACTTTGCATCACCTTCATTAATTGAGGTAATGATAAGTGGTATTGGCAGATATCAGGGGAAACTGTCGGAGAGGTAAGAATTGTTTCGGACATGCACGAGCGTAAAGCAGAAATGGCCCGGGAGGCCGAAGCCTTCATTGCTCTTCCTGGTAAGTATGTGGAACAAGAAAAATTTTGATATTCAATGTTATGAATTCCTCCAATAAGTTATAGATTGGGGTTTCCGCATCCTGAATTTCTTAGGCGGCTATGGAACCATGGAGGAGTTGTTGGAAATGATAACATGGGCACAACTTGGAATTCATAAAAAACCGGTGACCTGTCTCCTTATATTCGGTTGTGTTTAGATACAGTTGTGTTGTGTTCTATAATAATACGAAGTACAATCTTAATTACACAGGTTGGTTTGCTAAATGTTGATGGGTACTATAACTCTTTACTCACCTTATTTGACAAAGGTGTTGAAGAAGGATTCATCAAGCCTGGTGCTAGACACATAGTACTCTCAGCCCCTTGTGCAGATGAACTTTTAACAAAAATGGAGGTACTAGCAAGCAACTGTCCCTACTTTGTTTGATTCTTTGTGAATTTATTAAAACCTCAGCTTATTGCTTTCCATGCTGATGGCCGTGTACGAGTAACTAGTGGGGTCGTGCCGGTTTTAACTGATTGTATCCATTAGGTGAACAATGACATTCGCATGAGGATTTCAAGTGTTTCTTGAAGAATGATAGGAAAAACCTCTTTCTTATTTAGTACCGTGTACCAAATTTAGATTAGGAATTCAGGACATACAAGTTAACTATGATTTAGAGGTACGCTGCCAGTGTTGTGGGGGAAGTTGGATGAAGAGAAAATCACAAGGGGTGAAAGAAGTAGAAGTAAAACTCCCTATTCAACACTTGGATGGAAATGAAAAAGACGGCGAAAGTAAATTTGAAGTACTTTTTGACCCTTCGACTCGAGGGAGGGAAAAAAAATACTGATCGTGATAACAAGAATGTACATGGAAGAAAACGAACTGCTTCGGATACTTGTTGAAGTGGCATAGGCTTTCTCTATTCCTTTGTTATTTCAGAGGGTGAGACTCCAAAAGGTCTCCATGTTCAGTTATATTAGCTCTTGTTAAGGTAGTAATGTAGAGAGAAACTGATGATTGTCATTTATTTCTCAGCAATATACTTGTTACGAGGATCACGTCGCCCCACACGAAAGCTGGCAGATGGAGCAACTTGGTGATTACCCAACGGAACGCAAGTCCTAATGAAATTATTGCTTGTGGCGTGACTAGTTTGTGATGGATTTGTGTGACAAGAGTAGGTTCGGATGGGGCCTCATATAATGCATTATTATTACTATGTACCCATCTTTCCATTCTTTGTGGTATGAATTCCAGCAGAAATTGTCATTCTTGTTTTGCATAATGCTTCTGTTATAATAGAATTCCCAATTACAGCACTGTTTTCTAGTCATAACTATTCACACTTGATTCTTGAAATTGGTCACTACTTTTACCAAGCATTTTACTTCAGAGCCACATATTGAATTTGAATGTCCCCACAATCAAATTTAGCATATGAGTTGAGACCATTTTTACTACATAGAAAGGGTCCCTTTCTGAAACATGACAAGATTCTTTGCTTTCTACTTTTATTTTGAAAACAACCCCCCCCCCCGGGGACCAGGAGGACCATCGCACTTGTGGTTCACTTATTTATTTATATGCTTCATCACATACTCTCTCTTTTTCCCTTTTCAAACCTCAAAAAATAGCTTCACACTTTGGAATATTTGTTCATTGCCAAAGTGTCTTTTGATGAGAGATAATAAGCAAGTTTGGAGAGCACTAACGGAATCATGTTGTAAGAACGTGGGTGGGAAAATAATTAATTGTCCTTGTCCTGAGAGGCAGACCATATGAATCTCTCTCAAGGCATCAAGTACTGGAGGAGACAAAATGGTTTGCTCACTCTGCCCTTTGGAACTGCTTGATTTGATTGAAAATTTTGATTTAAAAAGGTCAAAAAAGAGTTGGAGTGCCTGTTGGCGTTTGTAAGGTGGTGTTTGGCTTTTGCAAAAGTGGCCCCTTACCCTCCAATGCAATACAGATGGACTGGGCAATTCCTATCATCATCTTATCCTTTGCTTAGAAAGGCCCCCTCAGATAGGTTGGAAATGATTGTAAAATGAGAAAACTGCAAATCGAGATCCTGAATTCATTTTTCAATACAAACTGATAAACCTTCAGCGGATGGTAACAGTAAACTGTGTGCAGTCTAGAAAGGTTTTATGTAACAGTCAACTCAAGGTGAAAATAATAAACGTAAAACCATCCGCTGCCACCTACCGCCTCCTCCCTCTCCGCAACCTCCCAGCCTACTCCACCACTAGCCGCGATCTTGCCCCTTGAAAAACACGTCCCACACCCAGCTTCAGCTCTGTGACGGGCTTAATTATCTGTCCCGGTCACCATAATGCTAAAACCCCAATTTAGTTTGGACTTTTTGAACTTCTCAAATGAAATCCCGAAATCCAAATGTTCAAGCATTTGATGAATGTTTTTGATGCTTCGGGTCGAACTAACAGTTATCTGGCACGTTAGTGTTTCGCAGCTCACATGGATGGAGGATGAGCGCCTGTGGTATGCTGGGTTGGCATTAGGGTGTAGAATGGGTTGCATTCAGGGCACTAGAGTTTCTCATCACTGTAAAAAATTCTTGTACAAATCTATAAACCTGGAGGCAGGACAGAGGGCCTAAAGAAGCGACAGGGACGGCCTGGCGGTGGACAACAAATCTGTGGGGTGGGTGGATGGTGCCTATCCCCTTGTACACAGCAGTAAACTGGAATTTCTTGCTACTTATGTTATTCAATCACGTCAAGTAATTTGTTCACAAAGCATTAGGGAAAGATATACATCAACAAAGGACATTGGCTACTCCTAGCAGAGCAGCAAATTTTGGTGGGCTTTCCCTTTATTCTAAACAACCCATCACCTACCAACAACATTTGAAAAACCTAACCGCTGGAATTTCCAGAAATAAAGAATGGCAAATTTGAAGCGCGAAATCAAACATTGGTTCAACTTCCACCCATCCACAAGCTTCTCCAATTTCCCAGCAAATGATACGTCTCCCCACATAAAGTTCTCAAGTCCAAATCAAATGTTTACCATTAGTAGTAGTAGTAAACTGTTCTTTGAAATCAGCAGCTTTTATAAGTCCTGCTTCCACGCTCCAAGTGCTTAAAAATTTTTGTAAGCCAAAGAAAACAGATTTGAATAGGATAATGCTAACATCCACCCATCTCGCGTCCACCCCATTGAATTACAACTTATATATTGTGATAAACTAAAAGCAAATATTGCCTCGCTATATAAGTAATTCAATGGGGTAGATTGGAGGTGGACACGAGACGGGGGTGGTTGTGTAGCATTATCCATTTGAATAACATACAGTGACCATCTAGTTCTTTTCATGGTAACCAAAACAAAAGGCTTGAAAAGAACTCACAAGAAAAGTTGTTTTCAACGAATAACATGAGTAAAAAATGAATGCAGACTGCTTGGTACCAAGTTCATACAGTTATAAGCAATTCCTAATTGGAAGTGTTTCCATTTTAATTGTCCTATAGATGCCTAAATCAAGTATTCAAACTAAATGCTACGTTAATTTCAATGCTTAGGGACATTGCTTAATTTTATCAATGACACAAGGAATGTGTCATACAAGAATAAGGATGCTTGGTAAATTATATATCACAACATTAAATAAAAGACTTGAACCATTTTCAGATGCTACAGGGGACAGGCCAAAAAGATATTTTCACATAGAACAGTGAATTACTGAATTCTTTATAAACCAACCAGGTCACGCACTGAAACTGTTTATAAACCCATTGATTTACCATGTCTGTAGCTTGTATGGTCATTTGTTGGAATTTTCCTATACACATAGGATCGCAAGCCAACAAGCATTGAACAAAATATTGCTAGTGCACAATCTGTCAAAGACGCTGGACACCCTTTTCTTTCAGTAATTGCATTAGTATATATGTGAAGCATGGTAGGGGAGATTAAATGTTTAATGGCCCAGAGAGAGCATTGGCCATTGATTGGGATTCAGTCAGGTAAAGTATTAGTTGCACACTGGTGGGTTTGCTGTCAAGAATTAAACTTGAAAATATGTTTTGATTAACTGGAAGATAGGAATCAGCAAACAAAGTTTATCCATGAAGAACTGATCATCTATATGGAAGGGAAGTTTTATTAACCCCCCCCCCCCCCCGGGGGGGTTTTGAACGAGAATGAAGAAGGAAATAGAGAGCCTTTTCAGTAGCCAGCTTGAGATCTATCTGTATTATTGTTTTATTGTTACCCTTTTATTGCTAAATTTATTGTTTTCAAATAAGACTAGTTCAGCCAAATTCATTTACTTGAACAAACATCAAAACCGTACCACAAAGAGAACTCCCACCCTCCAGCCAGTTGAAACCACTTAAAAATGACATCCAATTACATGATTCTCTTTCTAATACATAAGTGCATGCAGATCACTCAAGAATCAAATCAATATATTTCTCATAGAAGCACGACTTTAGAGAAAGCATCTCAAGAATAGGCAATCTGCTTCAGAAAAGAACCTAGTGGAAGAAACGGGCTATTACCATTAATCACACAAAAACAGGAAAAGAGAAATCCTCAAGTCAACAAATTCCAGTTTCAGAAAACTGCAAGCACCATCCCCTCGGGAACACAACACAAAGGGCATATATATTATTACTACATGAGTTGTAAAATCACCACCACCCATAGAGCATCTGGGAGTACCTATCTTTAAGCCACCTGAAACTCTTCCTTAAAGATCCTTTGACTTTGCCTTCCACAGTATAGACTTTGTAGCTAGCCACTCTCTTCTTCCTCTGGAACTCGGGATCATTAAATGACCAAGATTTTGAGGTTGACCCGCTGGTGCTTTTACCTTTCTTGAGCTTCCAGTCCTTGGGATGGGGCGGACCTAGAACCTGCGGGGGAGCAGTTGGCCGCAGGGGAGAAGGCGGCGCAACATAGTAGGAAGAAGAAGAAGAAGCATATGAAGTACTGTATGACCTGAAATCATTAGGCCTGGCAGAAGGGCGTCCATAATAGGGTTCTATCTGCATTCTGTCGTCATAGTAGGACCTTGATCTGTAATCCTCCATGGGTTTCTTGAACGCTTTCTTGATGGGAAGGAGACTTGACTTTGAGATTTTTTGATAACAAATTTGTGCACTAGTCAAGCCAAACCAATCTGCCGGGGAAATAGAAAAATACAATGGCGATTTTTTATATTGAGATTCTTATATTTCTTGGTGGGACGCCGTTTAACACGGGAAATCGACTTTGCTTTGTGAAATTCAAGGCTAACATCAGTAGACTAGTCAAAGAAACTCCCTCCCTCTCTCTCTCTCTCTCTCTCTCTGGGTTGAGACCTGTAGCCGAGCCCCTCGTACACTCGAGAAAATTAATCACAATTTCTGAGTGAATGACATTTTTAAATAAAATATGTAGAAAAATAAAGATTTTGAGTATTAGCAATGAGGAATGTCGTTAAAGATTCAACATAATTCATATTTAAACATACCGCATCTTGTTTAATGTCTTAAGATGATACATAGGCTAGGAAGAAAAATCAAAGACAGGCCTTACTGAATATGCACAAGAATTCTAATAGGGTGCAAGCTTTTCTAGGATTGATATGTTATTTATACTACTTTTGCAAAAAAATAGTAAAGTGAAAAACAGCTGCATTTTTGTGAACAAGCATGAAATAACTGTTCATTCTTTAATGATTCAATATGTATATATCACCATTCTTTAAAGCTACTTTCAGAAATTATCCAATTATTTCAAAGAAACAAAAGTAAAAGGCGTATAAGAGTTGTCAATTATTCTTCTCGATAACATTATTACCAAAGAAGAGTCATATACATATGTCAAACTTCTCTCCATTGCCGTAATTGATTTTAAGAACCGCGTCCAGAAAATGATCCATATCTACAGCTTACCTTCGGTTACGAGTCCTTTTCAATCACTTTCTAAAAATTTTGTTAAAAAATTTTCCTTTCATACGATATACATATATGCATATTACGTAGATTTAAAATATATATAGTTTAAATTTGAAATACACGTGACGTGCATTGATGCACGTCATATAGGGTGAGAAGTTCTTTAACAAAACTTTCGAGAAGTGCTTGAAAATTTTTCACACGATAACAGGCACTCGATTCAATTATTATAATAATTTTAGGGTAATTTTCACTCTATGTCTCCAATCTTTTAATTTTATATTAATTTTGTCACATTCTTTTTTTCAGACCTATTAGGCCCCCAACCTTTCATCTATTGTTATATTATATCCTTAACATCACTTTTCTTCTTCAACCTTTCAATTGTCATCATTAACCCCTATCAATATGACTATTATAATCTTGATTCTTTATTTCCAATATGGGTCCTCAACCTTCAATTTTTACATAATTTTGCTCCCATTTTTGTTTGGCGTATAAGACCACTACCCTTTCTTTTATTGTCGCATTACGTCCATAATAATACCTTTCATCTTTAACCTTCCAATTGCTAATATTAATTCCTATTGAAATTATCATTATACCCATAATTATTTTAAAAAATAAAATATAAAAAACAATATAAAATAAGAACTCCACTCATCATCGATTCATCACATATCACGTAATAGATATGGATCGTGGTGGATAAAAATTCATTTTCAATTTACAAAAATGCAACCGAACCTTAATGTTCTAATTTTAATTTTTTGTGGATCTACAATTGGTTGATCACATCAGATTGAGACGGATAATAAATTGGGGGTAAATTATGGTGAAAATCATAAAGAGAGATAAGAAATTAAATTAGATTTAGAGTATTAGGGTTATGTTTATTTTTTGTAAATCAAAAATCAATTTTTTTGGGGCATATCTATCCAATCCATATCCGTCATGTAATCTATGGTAGATCAAGAAATCTGATTCGATTCATTGCGTCAATACTTAGATCAAAAACTTTCTTTGATAAGAATTTGATATCCATCGAGACCATTACAAATTGAGCTTTTTTTGTTATTATTATTTCTGATTGTTATTATTGGAAGTAGACTTCTTATTTTATATTGTTCTTTATTTTTCACTTAAATAATTATTGGTATAATAATAATAATCTTAATAGATTTTAATAGTAAAAATTAAAATGTTATGTATGTAACGTGTTATTAGAAATATAACACAATAGAAATAAAAGGCTGGGATCCTATGCGCTCAAAAAATAATGACAAAATTGTATAAAAATTGAAAGGTTGAGGAACTATAGTGAAAAGAGTAATGTCATTTATCACTACTGTTGATCAACAACATATCAAAGTGACATTAAATGATAAGTTGAATTAATTGAGTTTTTTATTTGTTCATTTAATTTCACTTATCATTCTAGTGGAAATAAAAAAAAATTAAGTATAATAGTCATTTTTTATAGAGATTAATGTGAAAATTGAAATATTGAAGGTAAAAAATAACGTTGAAAACATAATACAATAATAAATAAAACGTTGAAAAACCTAAAGTGAAAATTACCCATAATATTAATACTTAATGGCATGCACTGACGCATAGACCTAGCATACAGGAAAAAAGTTCCGCCGAAGCATACGAGACAAGTGCAAAAGTAAAGTAAAATCGAACTTTTTCAAGTCTCACAAGAGTTGAGAGTATCGAACATCCAAATATGTGTTATTTTGGACAATTACAGTACAGAAGAAGAGAGGGGGGCCGGGGGGGGGGGTAGATTAAAACCGCAACCCAATTGGGAAATGAAGTCCACTCAGCAAATCATGGAACTTTGCATCTCCCAATCATAGGTTCAATACACGTTAACTACCCTAAGAAATAAGATAATAATAAATTACTTAAAAATAAACAAAGTTAAAACCCGAATCAAAACCGCCTTAAAGGAGATCGGCAACATTGGCAGGCAGCTCCTCAATGACAACGTTGTAGAACTTCTGTATGTCAAAAAGCATGCGGTCATCATCTTTGGTAACGAAATTGATAGCAACACCCTTCCTTCCAAATCGACCACTACGACCAATACGATGAAGGTAGTTCTCGGGTTGAGTTGGCAGATCATAGTTAATCACAAGAGACACTTGTTGAACATCGATACCACGGGCCAAAAGATCAGTGGTGATGAGGACACGCGAAGAACCAGACCTGAATTCCCTCATGATTATATCTCTGGTGTTCTGATCCATGTCTCCATGAGTCGCAGAAACAGTATGATCACGGCTTCGCATTTTGTCCGTAAGCCAATCAACCTTACGCCTGGTATTGACAAAGATGACACTCTGTGTAATGGCCAAAGTTTCGTACAGATCACAAAGGGTCTCAAGCTTCCATTCCTCCTTTTCAACATTAACATGGAATTGCTTGATACCCTCTAGAGTTAGCTCATCGCGCTTCACAAGAATTCGCACAGGCTTATTCATGAACTTTCTTGTGATTTCTAGAGCCTCTGGAGGCATAGTGGCCGAGAATACTCCAACTTGTATCTTCGGAGGCAGAAGCTGAAAGATGTCATATATCTGAAAATAATAGACATGGGAATTAGAAACCTAGCAGCACTTGACAGCATATTTCTGAAATCATGTATCAGTGTTAGCTGCAACAAATATCACGGGTAAATCACAGACAGAAGCAAAAGGTTCACTAGATTCCTCTGTACAATGAAATAAGCTGAAAGATATACACCAAAATGCAAATTCGATGCCCCAATTGCCACCTAACTAAATTAAAATACAGGAGAAACCGTACCTGATCCTTGAACCCTCTAGAAAGCATTTCATCGGCTTCATCCAAAACAAACATTTTAATGTAATCAGGGCGAAGAGACTGCCTTCGCAACATATCAAACACACGACCAGGGGTACCAACCACAACATGAACCCCACTGGAAAGAATTCGTTGATCTTCACGAACACTGGTTCCTCCAACACAGGCATGCACTTTCACACCAAGATAGTCACCCAATGCTCGCATGACCTTCTCAATTTGCTGTGCAAGCTCACGTGTTGGTGCAAGAACCAAAGCCTGGCATTCAACTGTTCCATAGTCTAGCTGCTGGAGTATTCCAGAGCAAAAAGTTGCAGTTTTACCAGTCCCAGATTGTGCCTGTTGAATTACATCAAGTCCCTTGCAGAAGGGAACAATCCCTCTTTGCTGAATTGCTGACGGCTTCTCAAAACCTTCAATCCAATACACAGGAAAAAAGAGTGAACAAACATAGATAAGCATAAAACTGAAATGGAGTCAAACCCACATGTTCGACACGTTAACATTCACTTGTATCAATTTAAAGAGATTTTCTCAGGAAGATCCTAGCAGGGAAATATGAATTTTTTTATTTTTTATTTTTATTTTTTAATTTTTTGCGAATATGTGGTTGTAAATGAAGGAAAAGTTATTGGGTTGTGTGAAAAATATATTTCTTAAGAATGAGTTGTTCAGATAATTTTTTTTTTCTTTTTTAAGGGGAGCAGGAGGGGTGGGGGATTGATTTTCAAAAAATTCATCCAAACAAGGCTATAATTATCAGGACAGAATATATCTCTTTCAGGTTCATGGAGAGATGCAAGAGGAAATAATATTCAGCATAACATAGAACATGTGTCTGATCTACCATAAGCATAGATGCCCCTGAGAAGATTTTCTTGCAAGTTCATATCATCAAAACTCTCATACACCTCATCATAACTTGTGAAGAATTCCTCGCCATCAGCATGTCTGCAACCATCAATCAGAATAGCAAACAAGAACAACTTGATTAACATAAAGAGATGTCAATATAATAAACTGTAAGCATAAATTAAAAAAAAAGGATAAAATGCATTTCCCCGGTCTGATAAGCTCAAAGAGGTAGAAAACTCACAACTCATTCATCTTGGAGTCATAGAGTCTAGTGTCAAATTGAGAGCCCTCAGGTGCCATTCCAGCCATAACTGCAAAATGTGAACGAAAATTCACTTCATCTTATATTTTACTACAAAGCAAAACAAAAGTACACAACAAGAAGAGGTAATAGAGATGTAATCATGATGAGAACCCCAGAAAGCATGCCAGATAAGAGAAGAGGCCAGGAAAAGAATTTATTGGAGAAACCCATCTCATAACCGACCTAAGCAGATGATGGAAATTATGTTGACTTGCAATGTAAAAGTCAAGTGCAGAATTGTGAATACATCCAGCTTAACAAATAAAGATAAAGACGGCAAAATCATTGATGACGTATAGGCTAAGAGAATGTTAATGGGTCGAGAAATATGCAATCATACATTTCACCTGCTACCATAAAACTGAAAATCATATAGTGAACGCACAAAATGTACTTTCAAGTAGTAACATGTAGAGAACAGTTGGGATAGGTCAAAGAAAAAGAATAAGAGAAAATAAAAGGCAGGTACTATTCCAAATTCATGCTTCTGCGGTCTACACGATGGGGCATCAGACCAGAAATAAACCTCATTAAACCACTCTATATAAGCCTACAACTAAATGCTAGAGTTAGGCAAACAGCAAAATGAATAGGATTTAGAACATTGGAACCGCTGTTCACAAGCAAAAACTAAACGACGATAAACATTAATATAAAAACATTCCAAACAAATATGAAACTAACAAAAGACCACCACAAATCTAAATTTAAAACAACTAAACGAATTCGTTCCCAAAAGATAATAATAATGGCCTACACAATAAGATCCATCCAAGAAAACCCTTTAAACAAATAAATAAGAAACTGCACCGTTTCTTGGCCGGAAAATCATGAAAACCGTAAAGAACAAGTCTTTATACATGAATTACATTACCTGATCGCAGAAAAAAAGTAGAAGTTGAAGAGAGATCTGAAAAAGAGTAAATTTGCCTTTGGTGAATTTTTCCGAAACTCCTCGGATCTACGCCGCGGAGTCCAGAAGAATAGAGTGTCAAAGAGAAACGGGGAAATGAACGTTTATACTGGAATTTGCTGATAGCAAGTCCTTGTGTTTTTAGGGTTCTTTCGTTGAATTTCCGGTTTTGTCCCTCTATTTTTATCGCTGGATTTGCGGAGCGTACGATGTCGTTCTGGTACTGGGCCTACATTAGTGGGCCAAGAATCGGTCAAGTAGTGGTTCTTCTAGACTTGAAGACTGACGCTCTACATCCACCGACTTCATCAAATCCTTTGCAAAGCCATCGTGATGTATTTAGCTATACATAATTCTATAATAAATTTATTTTTTATTAAAATATAAAATTTTATATGAAGGTGTATAGGCTTGTATTATTGAGTGAACAATAACAATTGCATATTCATACGTAAATGTTTGGTTTTAGGAATAAGATATATAACATATTATGACAAATTACAATTGCAAATGTTTGTACTAAATTACAACGTTACAATTGTTTTAAGGGTTAATTTTTCAAATCGTCTTCAACTTTTAGGTTAAGAATCAGTTTCATCCTCAATTTTTTTAAGATACACCACAGCCTCCAACATTTGAAAAATACACACAAATCCTCTCTTTTTACACTATTCCACAAAATTTTCAACAAAAAGACAATTATACCCCTGAGACTTTTTAAATTTTTTTAAAAAATATTTAAAAAATAATAATAAATTACACCCCACCCCATCTCACGCCCCCTCTCCTCTCCGACGGCCATTTCGACCGCCACAAACGGGGGGTGAATCCCTCTATTTTGCCGCCGGCAACAAAATAGGAGGATTCACCCCTCATTTGTACTGTCATTCGGGCAGCACAAATGCTGCAAGAAATGACAGTCATTTTACTACTGGAAATTACAACAAAATGAGAGGGATTCACCCCAATTTCTGCAGCAAATGGCAGCCAAATGATGCCAGAATGACAGCACAAAATGGGGGTGAATCTCTCCATTTTGCTGCCATTTTCTGCAGCAAAATGGGGGAGATTATGGCAACAAAATGGGGGGATTCACCCCCCATTTTTGGCAGCATCTGTGCTGCCCGAATGGCAGTGCAAATAGGGGGATTCACCCCCATTTATGGCCACCAGAATGGCCGCCTGAGAGGGGAGGGGGGCATGGGGGTGGCGTGGGGTGGGGTGCGTGGGGTGGTTTTTAATTTTTTATTATTTTTTAAACCTTTTTTAAAAAAATTCAAAAAGTGTCAGGGTATAATCGCCTTTTTGTTAAATATTTTGTAGAATAATGTAAAAAAGAAAGATTTATGCGTATTTTTTAAAGATTGGGGGCTGTGGTGTGTCTTAAAAATGTTATGAACGAAACCGATTCTTAACTTAAAAGTTGTGGACGATTTGTGAAATTAACCCTTGTTTCAAAATACAAGAAATATAGCTATAGCTATTAAAGAATTAATAATAGCGTTCTATTAACTTATATTAAACGTATCAAGTTTTTAACAACCATTTGAACTTTTTAACCTTTTAGCCTTCTTCTCTTCAAAGTTATATCGAGCGTATCAAGTCTTCAATCTTTAAAAACTTTATGATTTTAGATTCTACGGTGTGCCCCTTTTTTTTAATGGAGTCATTACAAATTAGTATAAATTAAAAATTAAAAAATCTATATATATATATATATATATAACAAGAGAGTTAACTCGGTAAGAATTTCGCTCCACTTTTCTGGGGCAGTCTGGCATCATAAGGGATCGAATAATGCTATTTACTTAGAACTATGACCGGCCTCCCGTTTAGTTGACATTCTTTTATTGGAGAATGAATGGGTGGATGTCTCCATATATTTATGATTATACACCCATCTTTCAATGTAAAAATGCCAACTAGGTTAGAGAGTGGTTTCTAATCTAGTCTAGATAGATAGCACTACTCTAAGGGATCTGGCAGGTGATGTCATATTGATGCCAATAATTATTTTTTTATTATCATTTTTATTATTCTATTTTAATAAATTCCTTGGATATATATTATTCTATCTACACATTTATTGTATTATTATCTTTCCATTTCCATTTTCAGAGAATTGTAGTTAACTACCAATTCTTTTTTACAAAATTATTTGTACGGAGTATTTTTTCCGAAAATGAATATACCATTTTTGTTTCCGAAATTCATATTAATTATATTTAGATAATCAATTAAGATAAAATAACAAATTCTATCACAAAAAAAAAGAAAAACAAATCTGTTGTGAAACTCGCGGTGCATTGATTTATTTTCTATTATTTTTTCTATGTTTCACAGCCTATTTTACTCATTAATTAATTAACATTCCCCTAGAAAAATTAATCGATATTGATGGAAATTTATAATGACCCCAACGAGTCACAAAGTGTATTGATATTCTTATATTTACTAATGGAAGAGCTAGACCATCAAAAGTGGTGGTTGCAATAGGGCAAAAAACCAGAACCAATGATGTTGAATGCGTTAGCCCAGTGATAGGTGCAATCAAGAACTATGTGATAGACAATGTTGGAATATTTAACAGTAATAATTCAGGACTAGCTCTTTAAATATCATTTAGGAAAAAAAATGTTGGAAGACATTTGGACATCTCAAACATATAGTTCAAAATTATACTTGGGTTTAGTTGTTTTGATGAGATAATATTAATTTAATAGAGTTATCGGGAGTTTTTTTTTCTATTTTTTTTTCTTTGAGTACTTGGAGGTTTTATTTGATCAAATCGTTTTAAAAAAATACTATTATTGTAATGGAGAAAGAGTTTTAATTAAATAAATAAATTGTTCAATAAACTATCATGCTGGAAGTGTATTTTGCTGGGAAAATTATAAAATAATATAAACTTGATATTATTGATAAGAAGCCATTTTGAAATTGAAACAAATAACAAAATCGATATTGAAATTGAAACAATAATTTTTCATCCGGAATATTGACAGATTATTTACTCTGCGAAGATTCATATGGATATCGAGAAAGGACACGAGTAAATGGATAGTTGGAAGATTTTTAAAGGCTTTTTTTTTTTTTAAAGAGAAATTGAAATCTTATCTTATTATATATATATATTAAAGTAGGATAATTGTCATATACAAATTTTTCTGTCAAAACTATTGTTCTACTTATATATATGCCAATTTATTTATTTTTTATTATATAAATTTAATAATATATATACACACATTTCCAACTAATTAAGCTTCAAATTAAATCTCTAATATCTTATATATGTTTTTATTTTATACACATATATACGTAATTATAATATATATAATAAAAGTTATATCTCGGGTTTGGAATTTCGACTCAAGATATTTTCTTAAAAATAAATAAATAAAATAATAAATATATATCTTCTCATCCTCTTATATATGCTTTTATTTTATATACTTTCAATCATATACAAATTCTCATAATAATATATATTAGATATATGTATATAAGTTTAGAGACGGCCAGTTAATAAAAAAAATTATATCTTTTAACATATAATAAATGGCAATGAGTCAAAATGCAATTGGATTGGTCAAAATCGTCGCCAAAAACGACGTAGTTTTGGGCTGACCATTTTTTTTTTTGTTTAATTTTCTTTTGCGACTCAACAGATCCTCTTATTTGTGTGCATCGGCTCTCTCCTCCCTATCGTTCTCTCTCAAACTGGATCCCAATTCTCAAGTCCCTCTTCAGCCGAACCCTACCGTCTTTCCGTCCCGATCTTGGCACTGAATCAGGACTAGCTCTAAAAAATTCCCACTGTTGCTTAAAGTTCCCTAGCGACATCACTGGCTACTGTCTTTTGGCCATCAGAAAACTGGCTGCTACTGCAATAAACTCCTGATATGCAGTGGTGTTGAGGCGTTGCCGCTGACTTGCTGTCGGGTATCCATTGCAAGGTTTCACCAGGTTCTCTTATCTCATTCAAATTTTTTTTTTTTTGGGTTTCATATTGTCGATATTACAGCACCCTTCTTCTTTTTCTCACCAGGTTCAATTACTTCCCTCGACTCTTCTCGGGTGAGTTAGTAATCTTGTGCGATTTTTTTCCTTCTTTTTTTTCTTAATTGTGTGGATTCTTAATATTCTTGACGTAGGAACGTACAAAAATAAACAACGGCTCTATCTTTCCAAATAGGTAAAATTATTGAAAAGCATGATGTTGTTTGTCATCAAATATTTTTTGACACCGAGTACATTAAGGTGTTGACTTGTGATAGATGTAATGAGAAGTGGTCTTTTTTTGCTTAAATGTTATTTTATCTGTAAGTTGGGGAGTTATAGGAATTAGGTATGCTGTCGTTAAGCAAATTCTCTGTGGTAGGAATAAATTGGTAAAAAGGTGTCTCCTTTGTGGAAAATTGTAATTTTCTTGGACAGTTAATCAAGCTTTAGACTTCATAGAGAACGGAACTTGAGAGTGAACCCAAGACCGTATTTTTCTATTCTTTAAGGCCACATTTGAACTACTTGTATTATACACATCAAGTATTATGTTGAATGAGTTTTTTTTTTTCTCGAGCAAGAAGAAAGTTTCACATCAATTTTAAAATGTATTATGTAGATATTTTTCCAAAATTTGTGCATTCTAATGTCGTAAGGAAGGATGCAATAGCCACTTCCAAATTCCAAGTATAAAAATATGAAAAATAGTAGGCATGTTGTTTTAGCTTCTATGCTCCCTTGCTGCATCTACATTGTTAATCCTCCTCTCCAATTTCTAGCCATCATCCTTGCATCTCGGTACTGGAGTATGAACATTTTCAAGCTTTTGCACTATTTTCTCCTTTTCTTTTATTGAACTGGGTAAAATTTTATTGATCACTATAATTCAAATCCTTGAGTACATCATTGAGCCATAATGAGCAGCTTCGTTTGCTTGCCGTCGAACAAACTGAACATTGGAATTGATAACATGGTTGAGCAAAGATGCTCTTACTTCTTGCTATTACTTAATTTATTTGGTGAATTAGGATTTCCCAGTAAATTTGTTTGAAAACAGCTTCATTTGATATAACTCACTAGCTTTATTTAATTTCAAATTTCCCCAGTAATTTACAAATTTACCTGAAAATTTTTTGTTTTGTACCAACCTATAATCAACTAAAATATGAACTTCTGTTAATAGTTGATGAAGAACCAACCACTGGAACTGATGCAAGCATCATAAACTGTGAACATAATGCTGCTACCGCCGAATCTTCATCAATCCCCGACTCTACTACACTAGGAAATGTCAAACTTGGCCTGTTCGGAATATCCCCTGAATCTGGTTCGAAAGAGAAGCCAAAATCACCGGACTGTAATGACTTATTGGTTTACAATGCCAACAATGAGGCAACGCAGGCTGATGACCTCACACTCTAAACTTTCTACATATTGTGTAAATAAACTACCTACATTTTTGTTGTTGATGACGTGGTGCACAAGATTCAATCTCTGAAAACCTTATGATGCTTTTTAATCTTTTTGTAGTATGAATCTAGCTCCTTTAAGGAATCATCAAGGGTATGCTTTTGTCTTTCCTACTAGATCATCCTTTGTTTAGATGTAATATGTAGAAGTTTAGCCTCGTTGGCCTTTTATGCTTCACAAACTCTTTGAAGTTCCATTTTAGTTTACTAGATTTGATTTTCAGTTCAATTTCATTTTAGATGTAAAATGTAGAAGTTTGGCCTCATTGGCCTTTTGAGATCGGAAGAGCGTCGTGTAGGAAGTTCCATTTTAGTTTTACTAGATTTGATTTTCAGTTTAATTTCGTTTTGTTTGCATTTGGATCATTAGACTTTGTTCTCTTCATGCAGTTTAAGTCAAATGATTGTTACTCTATAGCTATTGTGTCGATTATTGCCTGTTTGGAGATTACCTGTTTACAAATTTTCAGAATATGATTTGTTTGAGTAGGTCTACAAGTTTTCTTGATCTTGTATTTCGTATAGAAACTTAAAACAAGTGGAAAAAGTTTGCAGTAGATTTCATTTTTAGATGTAGGTTTTTTTGGTTTAGTTTTACTTTATTTAAGGTATTAACTATTTTCCGTGGGTCTCTGGGATGATGTATTTTGTTTAGTGTTAACTGTATCTTTTTTATTAAATAACACTCACTACGCTTATCAATTTATGACGACACATCATTTTGTGAGGTGATAAATAGTGTTACTCTATTTTATTTCATGTTTAACGTTATTAGTATTGAGGTATTCATATATGCATGTTTTCTAATTTTGTTATTTTTCAAAATCTTAATTTAATTTATGATCAAGTTAAATATATTCATGGAAAAATACTTCCTTTTTAATTAATTTTGTCAATCTCTTCTCCTCCTCCACGTCTTCATAGCTTACATACTTCACTTCATTAGTTAAAACTAATTAGATATAATTCATTAAATTAAAATTTTCGTTTAATTCAATTCCTGGGTGACATGAAGCAAAAATATGAACACAACATAGTGCAACGCACGGGCCCAAACTAGTATATCTTCAAAATTCTAACAGTTGACAAACAAATTTCAAATCTTAATTAATTTTTAGGACTTCTTTATCATTTCGATTAAGTGTCTACATATGAGATTGATGGTATAATAATAATAAAGTAAAATTAAATTAATTTTAAAACTTTTATTTTAATTAAATTCAATATGATAAACCACATGTTATAAAATAAACCTATGGCTATATGTTTACTATATTACTTAATTTATTATTTTGTTATGGAAACTTATATATTGGTAAAAATTTAAGTTCAGAGGATATATAATAGTAACAATACCCGATGATGATGATTTAGAACAAAAATAAAAAAATTCTTTAAAATCTATATATATATATATATATATATATATACACACACACACACACACACATACTTAAAAGTATTATATTTTCTATTTCACCTTTTCCCGCCCAAAAACACTTGCTAAATGGGGATATCTTATCTTGGCCGTTGGTTTAATATA
>CAVNYN010221559.1:0-34422 GCA_963692815.1 Nyctanthes arbor-tristis
CCAAGACTTCCAAGGAGTTGAACTGCAGCATCGCTCACCTGAATTTTCATCTTCTTATCTGTTATCCTCTTTTGTACACGTTCCAACTGTCAAGAAAAGGACAAGGATTAGCTCAGGCTAAATTAAATCTTAAACGAATTTCTCAACACAAGTGAACCTAAGGTACAATAGACAATAGTACTCCTATTTTATCTAAATATGGGCCTCAAGCATAATCTTTGAGTTTGATCAACCCAGAAAACACAGAAAAACCAAATTTAACTTGAACAAACTGAACCACTTCATATCTCTTATTTCAGAATTATATAGGTTTACTTTTACCATTTTCATCTATGTAACATTTTAAGAATGCTGTCAAACTGAATCTGCCTATTATATATTTTAAGAAATTATTGAAGAAGTGGAACATGCTTAACTTGACTTGATAATCAACCCAGGTAACACAGAGAAACCAAATTTACATAATTTAATTTAACTCGAGCAAACTGAACCACTTCATATCTCTTATTTCAGAATTACATAGGTTTATTTTTACCATTTTCATCTAAGTAACATTTTAAGAACTAATACTGTCAAACTGAATCCGCCTATTATATTAAGAAATTATTGAAGAAGTGGAACATGCTTAACTTAGCACCCATTACGTTCTCTTTCTACATAAAAACATTAACTAGAGTTGAGTATAAATTAGAGGTGAAAACTTGTGTATTACACTTGCATCCCATGAGATGAGTGGCTGTGATTTGTTTTGCTCACTTACATTTTGAAATAGAAATAGAATGCTAATGGGTTTTGAAGCCACTGAAGAACAACTAACCTGTAACCTGACGATAATGCTAATCTGTTCACGGTCGAGAGGCTGGAATACTATGTATTCATCAACACGGTTCATGAATTCAGGACGGAAAACTGATCTGGCAGCCTCCATTACCCGCTGCTTTATAGTCTCATAAGCCATCTCCTTTGGCATTGTGTCATCATCCGTGTTGAGTATATACTGGGAGCCCACATTGGACGTCATGATGATTACAGTGTTTGTGAAACTCACGGTGCGACCCTGCGAGTCTGTCACCCTACCATCATCCAGGATTTGAAGGAAAACATTAAATACGTCAGAATGAGCCTTTTCTATTTCATCAAACAAAATAACTGCATATGGCCTCCTGCGAACAGTCTCTGTTAACTGCCCTCCTTCTTCATATCCAACATAGCCGGGGGGAGCTCCGATCAATCGAGAAACTGCATGCTTTTCCATGTACTCGCTCATATCAATCCGCACGAGAGCTTCTTCAGTGTCGAACAAATAGGAAGCAAGTGTCTTTGCCAGCTCTGTCTTCCCAACACCCGTCGGACCCATGAACATGAAGCTAGCAATTGGACGATGGGGATCTGAAAGGCCTGCACGGGATCTTTGTATAGCTTCTGCTACAGATCTTACTGCCGGATCTTGTCCAATAACGCGTTTATGTAGTACTTCCTCCAAATGCAACAGCTTCTCCCTCTCTGATTGTTGTAGTTTAGAAACAGGAATTCCTGTCCATTTACTAACAATCTCGGCAATATCATTACCAGTAACTTCTTCCCTAAGCATGGACTTTCCCGACTTCATATACTCATCCAGTTCTTTCTCTGCAGTTACAAGTTGTCGCTGCAGAGAATTTAGGCTCCCGTACTTCAGTTCAGCTGCACGGTTGAGGTCATACTCCCTCTCAGCTTGCTGGATCTCTACATTTACCCTGTCAATCTGTCAAAGGAGAGTTTTCTTAGGTGCTAAAGTATAACTAGCGGAAGTTTTCTTAGTTACTACAGACATAATTCCCCTCATCCCTCAATGTCTTAGCCTTCCACGTGAAACTTTAAAGGGCAGAATCACATTTTGACAGGGCCATTCTATTGCATATATACTCTTCAGAGCAGATAAAGCAGCTTTTTGAAGGGAGGGGGAAAAAACCACTTGTATGAACCGGTAACCATATCATCCTCAAAAATATAAAATCAGGAAAAATTGAGAAAAGCTTATTGAAAAAAAATTATAGAAATACCAAGACAAAACACATACCTCTTCCTTAATAGATTGTATCCGTGTCATGACAGTCTTTTCATGCTCCCATTGCTCATTCAGCTCAGCTTGTCTCTGCTTCAAAAGCGACAACTCTGCCTCAAGGCGATTAAGCCTATCTTTTGATGCTTTGTCAGTGTCATTGGTAAGAGATAACCTTTCCATCTCAAGTTTCAGAACTGCACGGTTAATTTCATCAAGGGCTGTTGGCTTTGAGGTAATCTCCATTTTCAATTTGGCTGCTGCTTCATCAACAAGGTCGATAGCTGCAATGAAATAAACACATTAGCACTGGCATCATCGTTTAATGCTTTGATTAGATCCACAGATTCCAGTAAGGCAGAGTGACTGAGAATAACCAGAGACTCTGGAAAAGATGAAAAAATTGTCATCCTAATTACTCCATATCGAATAATACTACCCAGTGGCTTTCTTTTTTCCCTCTTTGTTTATATTTAAGTGATAACACGGTCATGCAGTGCAAAAAACTCTATTTTATCCAATATATGTAAACTAACAGAAACCAAATTTATCGAATTTGATCTTGAAAATGTTAGTCGAAATAAAATCTGAAAGAAAAGACTCTCACACAATGCCTACTTAACTTGTGACTAGATTTGGGCACCTTTTGATTCTGATTATATAACGAGTGAAGTGTAATAAGGTAAAATGAGTGGTGAAGATTCGATGGATGTTTGAAATGTGTGGTTGTAACTAAATTGTTCTCCTCGTAAAATTATTGGTAGGCAAGATTATAACGAGAAAAGAAAGATGAAAAAGGGACACCCTTCAGTGTCATACCTTTGTCAGGTAGGAAACGTCCACTGATGTAACGATCCGATAGAATTGCAGCTTCAACAAGGGCACTATCTGAAATACGGACCCCATGGTGCAGCTCATACCTTTCACGTAGTCCCCGGAGAATTGAGATGGTATCTTCTACTGAAGGTTGGTCAACATAAACTTGCTGGAACCTGCGCTCCAAGGCTGGATCTTTCTCAATATACTTACGGTATTCATCCAGAGTGGTTGCACCAATGCATCGTAGTTCTCCGCGACCAAGCATGGGCTTCAAGAGATTGCCAGCATCCATTGCACCATTGGTAGCACCTGAAGACAATCAAAACATTTCCTTAAAGTACATGTATAATTGGTTTCAAAGAAACCAACATTGTAACACATCCAAGCAAAATGTCAAAAGAAATTAATTGATCAGAGATAGGCATTACCTGCACCAACCACTGTGTGAATCTCATCAATAAATAGGATTATTTGGCCATCTGAATCAGTGACTTCCTTGAGCACAGCCTTTAATCTATCCTCAAATTCTCCCCGGTATTTTGCACCGGCAATGAGTGCACCCATATCGAGGGATATCAGCTGCATCAAAAGGGATGTGGAAGGGATTTTTTCCACATTTGTTACTTTTTTCATACATTTATGATCATGAAAATTTTGAAGTTATAAATCTCCACTACTTACCCTACGATTCATTAAAGCCTGAGGTACATCTCCCTGGACAATCCTTTGAGCAAGCCTGTCAAACAAGGAACAAGATCCTAGATAAGAAGCTGAATCGTATATAAAAAATCCTGATGTCAGCCAAATTTGAGAACCACAGTTATCAGAATGAGTTTTTTACTGTTAACTCTCTCTAAACATTGCCAAGTTATGCCTAGATGCTCTCCGCCTTTTTTTGTGTAACAAAACCATGCTCAATTCAGATGGTTGACTATTTCCAAATGCACAATTATGATGTAAACCAAGGTTGGCCAAATATGTGCAACGCAGTATTGATAAACCTTACAACTTACCCTTCAGAGATTGCAGTTTTTCCAACACCTGGCTCACCAATTAGAACAGGATTATTCTTTGTTCTCCTAGAAAGAATCTGAATGCATCTACGTATTTCATCATCTCTTCCTATAACAGGATCCAGCTTTCCTGATCTAGCCATCGCCGTTAAATCCTTTCCATATTTGTCCAATGCTTCATATTTCCCTTCGGGGTCTGCAAAAGACAATGCAGATTAGACTTCCTCTGATGTGAATGAATATAAGGGGAGGAAAAGAAAGAAATAAAAGAAAAGCACAACTCAATGACAAGTCCCTCCTCAAAGCAACACAAAAAGACACACATCTATCTCATGAACCAAACTGCACTGCATATTTCCTGAATGAACTAAGGAATACACATAACAAGAGTATAACACAATCATGGAAAACAGTTATTACCTTGGTCAATAACCGTCTGGCGCCCCCTTATGGACTGAATAGCATCTTTTAGAGTTTTCAGGGAAACTTGGAAATCCTTAAATAATTGTTTCCCAAACCGGTTATCCTGTGCAAAGCCAAGCACTAAATGCTCTACTGATACGAACGAGTCACCATACTCTTTCTTGAACTCCCTGGCTCGCTGTATAAGTCCTTCAAGATCTCTTCCCAGCATTGATCCTGCTGAATCACCTAGAACCTGATATTTTCCACCATTCCCAAAATATATTCAGGTCATTTATATGACAAGTAGAAATTGAAAATATAGATAGTCGAGAAAAATGTCAAAGTTTTATGCAAAGAATTGATTGAAGATCACAAGCATTATTGGGCATGATGATGGCTTCGCCAGCAACAAATCAAGTGCCCAAAATATTTGAGTATCACTCACAGTGTCAGAGACAGCACCCCCACCCCCACCCCCACCCCCAACCAAAAAAGGGGGGCAGATAACAATCAGTGGATGCAATTATTTCTTAGCAAGATTGAAGACACATTCAGCTTTCAATATGTGCATCCAATTAAAAGAATTCTAAGCAAAATTAAATTCACATTAAGCAATGGAGAGACACAGTCCTCTGATACAAGTAATACGACAGTAGGCGCTGGAAGCTACCTTTGGTTGACGTTGAATGTACTTATCCGTAGCTTCTAAAAGTCGAGTATTATCCACACCAGCCTTGGAGAATATCCGACGAGCAAGCCCATTCTTCTGCTCCAAAAGAGCCTTCATCAGATGTTCCGTCTCCACTATCTGATGCTTGTTTTCCTTGGCCACTTCCGGTGACGAGACAATTGCTTGCCACGCCATTTCCGTAAACTCTTGCTGTGTAATCTGCAATGCAGAAAAAGAAACCCAGAACAAGAAATCACGAGTAATTAATTAAAGCAAAATTCTTGAAAAAGAAAAGAAGAAATGATCAATAATAAGCTCACTTACCCTTCCACTGGACGCCTCACACCGAACAACAAATGCCCCCGAATTCCTCCCGACTTTATCACGTTTCCTTCCAAAAACAGCATCCCTCTGCTTCAATTTCAATGAATTTAGGGTTTTCAAATCTGCAGGCTTGGCCGAGAAGTTGACACACACTGGCGACTGATAACACCCGACTGCTCTGTTCAAACCATTAGACTGGGGAACAACATGAGCGCCAGCAAACAACGTCGGGGTAGCCATTGCTATGACAATTCCGTCACTTGTTACTTGTTAGTGTCGTCGTAAGCGGCTTTTTATATCCCCGTTTGTGCCAAGACTAAGACCAAAGGAAGAATTTGTCCACAGAAATGTTGGCTTTGCGTGAGAGTTTAATAAAGCGGGGAAAATTCTGGGAGATTCCAGCAACTGAAAATTCTTATGTGAAGCTAAAAAATAGAGCTTTCCGGATATATAATAATGGTGAAAGCGAGCGGGATGAGGATTTTGTTCGGCTACCCGAGGGTCCGTTGGTGCAACGTTTGGTTCATACACGTGGTGGTGTTTTCCCTCGGATAGACACATGCAGAGCACTTGGAACTCACTTTGCCCCATTGCTAAGGATGTGTTTGATTCTCTTTATTTTAACATATTATAATCTCACTTACTATTGATTTAACAACTATTTATTTATAATCATAAATTTCAAATTTTTATTAAATCTACAAAACTCATTTTACCTCATTATAATTTCTCATTATAATTCAATTTGAAGCGGCCGAATTGGCCTATTTCTTGCGCGTACCAATTGAAGTCTTTTGAGATTTCAGATGCGTCGATATCAATGGTGACTCATTATTTCGATGAATCATTGCTTCGGACATCATTTCAATTTTTTGAAAAGGAGAAAAAAAAGGTAATATCTATATCTAAATATTAATCTGAATTGGCGTGAATCTCAATGACCAAAAATTGACAATTGACGCAGTTAGTAACTATAGAATTTCACGCCCTTCCTTTCGGGAAGGGAGGATTGGGGAAATCCTATTGATTGCAGCTTTCTCCAGACCTCCGGGAAAAGTATGAAAAAAGCTGCTCGAATGGTACGATCCCTCCGTCACCCCATAATGAAAGGAGTGATCTCGTAGTTCTTGTTTTGTGAAGATGCGTTAAAACATATTCAAAAAGCCACTAAGTAACAATTTATATATATATATTTTTTTTTTCTCTCTGGTGAAGACAGAGAGCAAAAATTTAGAAAAGAAAAATGTGAAAATATTCAAGTATCAGACATGTCGAATGCTATTACGGCACAACACATAATAATATAGAATAATTCCCAATTGCATTGATGTGATTTGATGAAGGTGTGATGTTGTATTAATATATTATCTCATATCACTATCAAGTAATTTTATGACATCAGACATCTCATATTTAAAAATTTCATAAGAAAAATGCGGGTGAATGTGAAATAACAAATATATAGACAATTATGTGATTTTCTTTCGTACATACATAGGAGAAAATCTCCTCACAATCATTGATTAAGTAGAGCATCAAGCTACATTTGAAAGATCATACGAGTTCACTTAGCTCTTGTGATTTTTTTGCTTCAACGGATGATTTTTTTTTTTCTCAAATCTTTATAAATAGCGTTGTGCAACTTATATGTCCTGTCAAGTTGATACAATAGAGCTTAAGTGGTTGTAGATTTTTTATTTTAGATGTGTAAAGTTTATTGAAAAATTAAAGAATCTAGGTTACGTGTTTGATTCTCGTTATGGGAATTGAATTATAACGAGAAAATTATGATGAGATGAAATAACTGGTAGAGGGTTAATAAAAATTTAAAAAGTGTTATTATAATTGAGTAGTTGTCCAATCAGTAGTAATTGAAATTATTATTTGATGATAAAATATATATATTAATGCCCTATTCTACTCCTTTTTGCCATCAATTCAATGTGTTTGACAACTAGACTAGATTATAATTTGGATTATAATATGTCACACGACATCATTTCGTTGGTTTCACTTTTTTCAAAAAGTAAAAGTCAAGCAGCAATTATTTACTTTTAATAAAAAACAACTAATAAAATGATACAACATCGTAGATTATAATCTAGATTATAATCCAGATACTAGCCAAACACTTTGTAATTTAATACTCCAATAAGCAATGGTTAAAAAAGTGTTCTACAATGGCCTTCATTATTTATTCTCCTACTATAATGGGTTTCCTTTTTTATTCTCCTACAATAGTATAAAACTGAAGCGATAAAACTTTAACATAGGATTATATAAACATTTCGTTGGCCAATTAATGGTAAAATATTTATCTTCATACATGTTCGTGGACGATTAGTTATTCTAATAGTATTACTTAATTAAAGAGTATTTGTTTTGAAATTACCTTTTTTGATTTGAAAAGATTTTGAAATGATTGTACACGTAAGTTTGGTTAATTTCAATGCTAATTCTATATATAAATTACTTATACAAACAAAGTTAAAATTTTATTGTTGCCTTTATATTCAACATTTCGTCTAAATATTGTAGGGAATCAAATTGAAATGATATTTCGTCTTAAAATAAAAAAAATACACATGAATATGCTATTTTTCTTATTCTTTTCAATGTCCACTTAAAGAGCATGAATTAATTGAAATGTTGAGATTTTAATAAGCACTCATATAAACATTTTGTTGGTCAAACTTAACTATTTTAACAAAGTTTAGTCAAGAATTATTTATTTTCGCAAAAACTCTTTTATGAAAAAAATACTTACTCTCAAAAAAAAAAAAAAGGAAAAGAAAAAAAAGAAAGGGTTAATTTCACAAATCATCCCCAACCCAGTTTAGTCTCGATTTCGTTCCCAACCTTTGTTTTGTCGCCCCACAGCCTCCAACCTTTGATAAATATGCACAAATCGTCCTTTTTTACACTATTCCACCAAAATTTTAACAAAAGGACGATTATACCCCCTTAAATCTTTTAAATTTTTTTTAAAAAGTTTGAAAATAATAAAAAATTTAAAAACCACCCCGCCCCACCCCACCACACGTCCCCCTCTCCCCTTGGCAGGAAGGTCGGCTGTCGGAGTTGCTGCTCCGACAGCACAAATGCTGCCGGAAATAGCAGCAAATTGCTGCCATTCCAAAATTTGGGGGGGGAGAATCCCCCCATTTCTCTGCCGGAAATGGCAGCGAAATGGGGGGGAAGCTGCTCCGGCAATACAAATACTGTCGGAATTGGCAGCAATTTTGCTACCAATTCCGGCAGAATTTGCTGCCAAAATGGGGGCCCCATTTTGATTGCTCCGACCGCACAAATGCTGCAAAAACGGGCGTCCCCCCTATTTTGCTAATACTGCCGGAAATGGCAGCAACTCCGGCAGCCGGCCTTCCAGCCATGGGATGGGATGGGATGGAATGGGGTGGGGTGGGGTGGGTGGTTTTTTAGTTTTTTATTATTTTTAAACTTTTTTTAAAAAAGATTTAAAAGGTTTAAAGAGGATATAACCGTTCTTTTGTTAAAATTTTAGTGGAATGGTGTAAAAAGAGATGATTTGTGCATATTTATCAAATGTTAGGGGCTGTGGAGTGACAAAATAAAGGTTGAAGACGAAATCGAGACTAAACTGAAACATTGGGGACGATTTGTGAAATTAACTCAAAAGGAAACTCAATAATAAATTATTCATGAGTTGTTTTTGTAAGACATTTGATTTAAAAAGTTGCTTATTCTAGCAATACTAAAATTTCCTTCTTCTTTTTTTTTTTTTTGTGGAAATAAATTCATCTAAAGGTTATAAAGTATGAATTTGTATTTTAACTTCCATATCAAAACATTTTTGTAGAGAAATGATATTTGTACACAAATATGTACAATTTTTACGCACCCTTTTGTATTTATTTAAATGTCCTTTGTCTCATTTTTCTTAAAATCACAACTTTGAGGAGTGTGGGTAAATTTAAAGGTGTGTGTACAAAAATAGTACACTTTATGTGTACAAATAGCACTTCTCATTTTTGTGACATTAAGTTGAAATGGAATTTTTTTCTACTTAAAAAAATAGAATGGAACAAAGTGATATTACTAATAAATAAATAGGCAGTCGTCAACTACACTATAGGTTGGATTTATTTAAAACTTTTCTAATTCTTTTTCCCTTTTTTTTTTTTGTCTAGGCTGATTCAAAGAGCAAATATTATAAAATGAATGAAGTCATGATGGCTTTCGGTAAATTAGGGTGAATAGTCAACTAACAGTTATATTTTATGAGAGTTCACTAATTAGGTGAAAAGTGGATTCGACTGCATGTGTTTGTATATGAATATAAATCTACCAGTATTCTATTACATGGTAGATTCTATTACATGTGTTCTTCGAGTGAAAATTTTTATGTTACTACCATGCGAGTGAGAAGTATAAACAATATATGCGTATTATTTGAATTCCCAACTGAACAAGGTCTACCTTCTTCAATTCAAAGCAAATACAAGACTAGCCAAAAATGGTGAGATAGTCTAGGCAACTACATCACATGCATCATTGTATGTTAGTAGTTTTCACGGAAGCTTGCTAGAATTTGAAATAATTTATTTGTGTGATTTAAATTGTATAGAGAAATGTTAAGAAATAGAATACTTAATTTTCATAAAAAATAGAGAACCTGGACTGAGTTTTGTTTCCTTCTTGATTATTTGCTAAAGTAGCAAATTTTGATTTATCAAGTTAAAATATATCTTGCCATATCAATATGGGAATGCACCAACAGAGATTTTAAAGTTAAAATAACATTCTAAAAAAATAAAAATTTAGAGAGAGAGAGAGAGATGTGAAATTGACTGAATTTTTTACTGGGGGCTTTCTTTGGACAAGCGGGCTGGTATCACTACTTTAGAATAGAACCCGCATATGAACTCCTGGACCTAGAAGAGCAAGATATGATTAGGAAGGGCTACACACTTCAACACTTGTGTTGCATATACCAGCAACTGAGATCGTGCTGATTTGGGCAATTATCTGCAAAAGAATGGTGACCGTAAAAGAAAATGAAAATAAACATCATGCTGAATGTAAAGATAATGAAAATAAAGATCTCATTATAATTTATAAGACGAGTAAATGGAGTTGAGAACCTACAAACCTGCAAATGTTTAATTGTTCTGTTTCTAGACATCTTCTTAATGATCATAATATAACGCACACGCATTTGTTCTCCTTAGAGTCACTTAGCGGTTCCTTATCTGTTAACACCAAAAAAAATTACCCAGTGTTAATAAGCAAAGGCTTAATTGAAGAACTGACAAAATAGAGAAATGAATTAATTGAACTGGAGTTGTGTACAGCAATGAAGAACTAGAAAGGAAGAACGAAGAAAGGATCAGAACAAGTGAAAACAAGTCGAGTGATCTGATATTCGACCACTCTTGTCTTGTATGACGAAAATGGTCATATGTTCTTTTAAGAAAGGCAAAAATCTTGTAATACTTCATGATTTTTGTAAGGGTTGTTATACTTCATGATCTTATTTACTACAAAGGATTACAAATGAGTAGTTTGATCAGACCTTCCGTTGCTGGTGGTTGAACCACGACATGCATGGTTGTGACTACTCCTGGAATGTCATTAAATGGGCTTCTGCACTCCTCCACAGTTCTATTGTTCTCTAATATTCTTCCTGCACTAATTAGCTTGATGTCTTTCACTGTTCGTGGACCATTTTCTTTCCCTGCTCAAAGAAGCATGCTTGGATGAAAACATCAAAATATACAAATAAATCCAAAAGCAACAAAAACAGTTCCTGCTACATACTTTCAATGGCAGATGTAATGTCATAAAAATACTGAAATCGAAACCCGAGTGGATACTGCCAGCAATTTATTATTTTCCTTTATTTTTCACTTACAAAGAGGTAGGGATGGAGGTTCTTCTTCACGAGGCTTCTTCCATTCATGGAACGCAAAACACATTCTTTAACATAAAATATTTTTTGCTATAGAACTGATCGAGTGCTATATACTCAAAAGTCTCAAACCCCTCATATTATGACTTTGTTGAGAATTGATGGTTAGATGACTCAATTTCTCCTTCCTGTTTAAGAAACAGGAGAACATTTACAGGTATGGAATGCACCTACACTGAGTTTTGTGTTACTATAAATAACCTGGAAAAGCATTGCATCAGTTTGTTTAAAATAACTGGTTATATCCTATCCAATCCTCTACCTACACAGCATCCCAGATCCCTATGGATTTTAAATTAAAACAAAATGGGAATACTTTCCCATCCGACACAGCCATATTCATCCTCATCATTTGCATATCATAATGGCAGACGCCAGTTCGATTGCACGTCATGGATGCTAAGAGAAATACAAATACAACCATCAAACTTAGTGCACATTTAATATATCACACTCGACACAAATGCAAGCATAATGGAGAGGATATTAGCTTCTGTTTCTTCATTTGTCAGTGCTATGTAATGTAATCTCACTAAGCATGCCATATTATAACTAAAAGACAAGATTCCCATCAAGAAATGAATATCATATTGAACGAGTCATAAAATTCAACCAACCTTTAGGCCATTGAGCTATGATATTCTCCTTCAAGGTTGCAACACTTGTAGCCACAGGGAAACTTTTGGGGCCAATATCTGATCCATCAATCAACCAAAACTTAATCTCCATTTGATCTTGAGCTCCAGACATCTTCAAATTATCAACTCCCCCAGCCAAAAATACCAGAATCTTTGCTCAGTTTTTCCACAGTACAATAAATCGTGCAAAATTCAGTGAGCGTCCTGGCTATAAAATGTGACACTTTGGTATTTGCTTCACAGTATACATCCAAAGCCTCGCTATGCTAGTATCTGGAAAATGATCGCATGACTTTAACCACTGGGAACAAGATTATTAAACGAAGGTGTGTATATATAAATAAAATCCTCAATTTCTTCAAATACATAACAATCTATGGGAACTGAAAAAAAAAATTAACAAAATCCACTGGAATAACTCAATTTATCAGATTCAATCCCAAATCAAAATCAAATAGAGAGTCAAAACAGCACAGCCAACCAAAGGAAAGGACAAAACTAATTTCTTCTCTTCTCATCTCAAATCCCAAAAAGGCCCAAATATTTACTAAAAGCAGTGGCGGACTTACTTGATCTGGGTTGTCCTCTTCAATCTTCCTTTTCACAAAAGTCCCTTACGTTTCCTCTGAAACAAGAAGTTATAGAAGATGAAGAATCAGCAACCACTACGTGTAATGCATTGGTATTATTATTTAATTGTTATTATACCATACTTAGGTGATAATAAAGTAGGCACTTAAAAATTAATAAAGAGGGTGGGATTAAACGAAAGAAATGGTCAGTGAAGAGACGAGGCTGTTGTTGAGGTCAATGACTCCATTTTTCTTCTGCAATAACTCCTTTCCTTGATAAAAATTCTTTCACTCATTCAAGCCTCTTAAAAAATGACAAATCCTTTTGTCTTGTTTAAACGTTTAATACTACAAAAATTTCTAGAAAAAAACTTTGCATTCTCCCTCTTAACCAGTTGTGAAATATTTGTTTCTTTTTCAATAAATTGTCTTCATAATCATACCTAGAATAATTTCATTTTTCTAGATAAATCTTCTCGACAATAGTTTCTTTTCAAAACTTCGGCCCACCACATCACGTGTATTTAAAATATACATGATACACATAAAATACACGTGACATACATCTCATATTATAATATGAGAGGCTTTTGAAAAGAGCACCCTTATTAGATTTTGAGTTGGAGTATATGCTAATACTTGTCCTTGAAATTCTCCTAGTTTCATCAAGAAAAATGACAATCATAACCTGTAAATCTTAACACGTAACCAATATGTCTATTTTTTTCTTCTGTATATGCTACAAATCGTATCAAGCGATTTTTCTATAATTCCAGAGAAGTTGAAAGGCTGCTGGTAAAGTTGAAAAGGTGCTTCTGCGTTTCGTCCATCTATAGTAGCACATTACTCTCATTCTCTCTCATAAAATCGTGAATGATACAAACCAACTTAAAAATTCATATATAGAAACAAAGTGAAATTGTTATGAATAATTAAGCTTCGATTGAAAAGTGGATAAAGGCTTTGGGATAATCGAAAAAAGACATGCGCTTGATTAGGGCTAATTTGTTTGCAAGCCCCCCCCCCCCCCCGGGGGGCCTTTCAATATATCTGTTTACAACCATTTGATTATAAATTATATAATTTATAATAAATAAATGTATGGAATCTTGCAAGAAAGCAAAAGGCCAAGTAATAATATTATTATGTCAATCAAAGCGGCCAATCGTTTTATAGCAAGGGGTAGTCATTCACAGGTTCATACATCACACGAAGGCCAAATAATGTAGAAACTTTATAAAAGAATCATCATCTGCACATCTTAAAATATTTCTCATGGCATCAGACAGGAGGAAATACCATACCATGTAATAATCTAGGGAAGATCTAAGACTCAATCAGGCCATGTAAGAAGACACTACAAGGCCTACCAACTAACATCACGGTGAAGACAGAATCAACACCATGTATTAGATAAATGGGAGCGACAGGCAATAATAACTAATCGCAACAAGAAATAACAGAAAAGAATTGTCTCTATGGCCAACGGGTCCAGAGTGGAGCCTTACAAGAGGAACTGCATCGTCCTTATATGTGCCAAGTTGCAAGACAGATGGAGGTCATAAGCATTTTCCAGCAGCCATTTTTGTAAAATATTATTCCCTTCTAAACACCAGGGGAAAACCCCATTACGGAGTTCAAAAATAGTGTCCTAGGTCCAACAAAAACACAGACGACTAATTGCTATTATACAACCAAAAGAATGAATCTCACGCCCAGGCCAGTGATACAAGCAATATCCTTCAAGAAACCGGAAAGGGTGCAAATCCAAAATTCTTACACATCGCCATCTTGGTCAAGTTTCCTTGTTTCTTTCCAACTCTGTCAACCAAACATCAAAAAATATCTTAACCCTGTCCAGGAGAAACTTCCATCTCCATCCCATCATATTTCCTCGGTTCATCATCCATTAGTTAATTACTACTCCAAGATGTGGCAATTCCTAATAAAATCATTGGAGTAGTTAACATACTTGGTCCAGAAAGGCCGAAGATGCTCAAAGCCAATCTCTAGCCACGGTTTTGACTGGCCGTTGTAGTGAATCACTGCTGCCTTCTTCACATTCTCAATATTGGTCTTATTCTGATAGCCCAATCCAAGCATGTGCCAGGAGGGATCAATTGGATGAACATAACCCTTAAATGCAATCAAAGCTGGAGGTAGAGTGCCAAGCTTCCACAATGTCAGGTTAGACTTCAGATTCTGCAACAACCAACGAACTGAGTACCAAAGCAGATGCTAGAAAACTGAATTATCTGCCTTTTCATTGAACTTAAGTTTGATACTGGAAATTATTTAGTCCACATTCATCCGGAAAGAAGCATTAATTTCATTGTTATTTTTAGTTTTTTAGCTAACACATGGGGCCTTATAGAATTAGCATGTCACAACCAAAATCCAATAAACAGGCTCGTAAAATAATCAAAACTATGTGATATGGAAGGTATGTCCCTTTAAATAAAACCATCAAGGACTTCCAAAAATAACAAAAGATATTTGAATATTACCTCCTTGAGCCAGGCATGATAAGTGTCTCTGATATTTGTCTTTCTCCATGCACGCAAGTCAAATATATTCATCCCATATGCCCAGGCACATTCATCGGAATTTAAATTATTTGCTATAAGAGGATGGGAAAAGTTGAAATAGTTCCTAAATCGTTTAGACATTACCCACTCATCTTCACCTTTACAAGTTGCAACAGCTCCATTAACTTTCCCATTAAGATCAATCTCCCAGAGAGGAGACAAATCACGTTGAATTACAACATCATCATCTAGGAAAACTACCTTGTCAAGGTACGGGAATAGCTGCACAATACAATGGTACAACATCATCATTGTCAAATTACAAAAAGGAAAATGAAAAGGGTGGAAAAGAATTCCCCGTTGCATAATTATTTACCCAATTTAATCCTACTTGCTTATAAAGGTTTAACAAAGTTTATATACTCAATTCTCAGTGAACCAAATCCTCTTTACAGTTTTGAAGGGGAAGACTGATGATTAACAACACAAAAGCTACTACTTCCTTGACAACATCAATTGTGGAGTAAATAAATAAAGTAGAGAGCAATTCTTGTCAAATACCACATAGTGGAACTAATCATAGGAATCAGGAGTAGGCATGTTTGATTAAAGCTCTATAAAGAGACGAAGTCCAAGCTTCACATGATGAACCTATAGCTTCTTTGACTTCAGCAACTATTTATTTGGCTCAGTATGCTCATTTACTCAGTCACAAATAAGAACAGTTGTTTGCTATGTTCCTCTTGTAATGAGTTCTGTGGAAGCTTTATTACATTTTTTTTTTTTTAAACTTTATTTAAATTGTAGCTCCCAAACAAAACTGGGGGTCCAACAGAAGACATGGTTTGGGTTGTGTGACGGCATGTGATACCTAAGCAGAAGCTCCGAACTACCATACTCATTTCTAGCACATCTCAAGTACCGTAAAGAATGAAGGCACCTGAAGGAAATATATGTTCGAAGATGCATACCTCTGGGATATATATCCGTAGATGGTTGAGCAATGAGATGTACTTCGGACTTCGAGCTTGCAATTTTGAGGCAAACGTGCGGGGGGTTGTATCACTAAGATTTGCCCCAGCAACGTGATTTCCATGGTAGTAATTTCGAATCCCATTATGACTCTCCACAGCTTCAAGCACCGGAACGTTCTCTCTTGTTAGCCAATCAAACTGATGGACACCTTTCACTTCAATTATAGCAGGAGAGATAGGATTCAGTGCAAACCATGAATGGATGCCTGCATATGTTTTCTTGTCTGTTATGACATGAAAAACAATCTTTTCTGGCTTTAGAGATGACTGGACAGCAGATGTGACCACAACGGCTGCTGCAAGAATGTTGTCTGTGGCCAATATAAAGTGATGGTAGGAGTTGTCAGACAGCAATGGTAGTAACTCTGGAGAGGGCAACTGTTTGCGTGCATGAGCGTTTGAAGAATATTCATCGGACAACCTCAAAGAAAGGCAGTGAATGCCCTTAGGAATTGCAGTAGCTGCGAAGTGCTTATTCATTAACTCGGCGAACTTGGACTCCCTAATCTCCCTTTCAGATCTCTCCATCTGCCAGGCAGAATCAACAACACTTTTAAGCTGAAGATTTAATTCCACAATCAAATATCATCTTTGAAAATGCAAAAGGGCTTTATAGATTATGCATTTAGTGTTGTGATTGCAATTGTCTCACTGAAGCAAGACAGCATTTTACATAGAGATAAACATGGCCCCAGAGAAACACGGCAAATACATATCAAGGTTTCTTTATTTCAGATTTTTGCCTCTAGTTATTGTTTTCCTTCCTTTTTGGTTGGCGGAAGAAGGGGTTGCCAAGTTATTTAGACAAAGTATGGAGGCTCCATTATAGTGTGTGGAAAAGAGAGAAAGAACAAATACCTTTCCTCGGAAATTACATGTTCTACCCCAACGCAAACACAGTATTGTTTCTTTTCAGTATTTAAATATTATGTAATATAAACTTTATACATAGCCCCAAAAAAGCATTTCTCCTGTCCAATTTAAATATTAAAAGCAGTGCCAAGCTTAACCAACATCAAATCTTTACAACCACCAGCATTACATGTCTAGTGCAAATATCATTGCACCTTAGCCAAAAAAACACTTTGCGCAGGTGGATGGAGGAAAATAACTAGCTTATTATGGTAAACGAACAGGTTATAGACGAACAGGTTATAGGGATAATGCTTCCACGCTCGGGCATCATTCAGATCTGTAGTTAGACCTTGCTAGATGATGCTACTTCCCCACTTTTATAGCCCTACATCCATTTTTAACATGTGCAAGCATCTTTTTTACTTTTCCATTGTGTGAAAAAAATTGAGTTGATCCCTTACTACAAAAAAGTGAAAGTCAAATAGTTTCAGAAGGCAGACCCGTTATGGAAAAAGTTAAAAGGGAAAAATCTAAACCGACAGCACCAACTAAAGATTCAAATGAGAGTGTTTATTCACCAAACATACACAGTCAATAAATAGGGGCAATGTTGCATGTGTCTCTGTGGTGTGTGTCTGAGAGAGAGAGAGAGCAACAATTTCCATGTGACAATGACACATACCATTCCTTTCAAAATAAAAGCAAACTCCTTGGCGCTGTATTTGTTGTTCTTCGTTTCAGTAACAAGTTGACTATAAGACTCCGGAAGCTTCAGGCGATCTGGGACTTTCTCAGAGTTCACTTGATTGAGGATCTTCACAAAGTCCTTGACCACCCTCTGATTCAAACAAGATAGAAAAAAAGTGTCAGCTTTGTTATTCAGTAAATTCCCTGCATCCAAATATTACATTAATTGAATATTTGGACAAAAAGGAAAAATATATGTAGAACTCTACCCCTGAATCATCAGTTCTACCAAGAAGCTTTGGCCCCAACCGTCTTCCTAAACAATCTGAGAAACAGAAGAAAGCAGAAAACTGAAACCATAAGTTTCATCAAATGAATAATAAAAAGTATTTTATATATAATAGAACACTAACACGCCCAATATTTAGATTGAGACGGGAGATGTAACAAGAGAGAGAAGGAAAAAAATGCACATCACAAAAGACTAAAAGCGGCACATATTCTTCCTCAGTTTTTCCACATATTCACCCAAATGATACGTGGCTCTCCATAATTATAACATCATCAAGACAATGAACTGATAATTCAAGTTCAATATACATAGACAGAAGAATACTAATATTAATGGGGACAAAAGAAAGGGGAAAATGAGTGAAGATAGATTAGCGCACAAGTAGCATTTCAATGTAAGGTAGACCACCTAAAATATTTTAATAGTTTCGAGCTAATATCAGATCATGTACATTGAGCTAGGTCTTCAATGAGGTTGCTACTTGCTAAAAAAGGGTGAAAAAGGAAGGTACATGGTGCGGTGGATGCTATAGCCCACCAACTCAACTAACATTCGGTAAATGTTATGCCTAAAACAAAAGGCATCACCAAAACCGTTTCTAGTTTTAAATTATCCAAAATCTACAAAAGAAAGAAGAAAATAGATGGACAATCACAATACAGAGGCGGAAACATCCAACGTGACTTCTGTATATTTAGGAACAAATCAACCTACAAATACCCAGTTAACTAAAAGCAATCCATCAACACAGCACAACATCTTGACAAATAAGTGAAAAGCATCCAAATCTATCTAATCATTAAAAAACAAAGACCTGAGATCTAAGTAACAGAAATACCGAAATAAGAAATGCAGTAAAAATGGAGGGCAGAATGTGGCAAGTACCAAATGAAGAGCACTTGTTGACACCTTCGAGGGTAACCAGGGCAGTAAGAATAAAAACAAAAGGCAACAAAAATGCAAGAGTCAAGATGGTGTGGAACAGCGTGCGGTAAGAAATGTGGCGAGCTGCGACCTTGATCTTCATCAAATCCCCACCTCCTCCATTGCTATTTCCACCACTGCTGCTCGAGGAAATTGTTATACTTCTCATGCTAGGTGAGAAGTGCAGCTGCATCTTCCTGCTCCGCCACCTCTTCCAACACTATTCACTTTCCCACTCTTGCCTTCCCCCGTCGAATCAATAAAATTACCTCTTCTCTCACTACAACCTCTGCTAACTACAATGCTAATAACAAAAATCTTCTTCCTCGCCGAAAATCGGTCCGAACAATTGCTTGTAAACAATGACACAGTTTTCAACATCAGATCCACCACCACAGCTATTAAAGAATCCCGATTTCCCTCCCTTCGATATCTTCCGCCGCATTGAATTCTAATATCTTCCCCACGACAAATCCCGCCCAATCTGCTAACCTAGGGTTTCCTTTTTTTCAATCTAATTCTGTATCGGTGCATCCATATATACAAAAAAATCAATCAATTGATGAACGTAAACAAGGCAAAAGATTCAAAAAACTTCCCAACTAGCAAAATTAAATGCAAATATATGAATTCTCTAACTTTGTTTTCTCTATAGATTAATGGCCTATGATTGAATTCGTCTCTCTGGATCGGATGTGTGAATGTAGAGAGAGAGAGTATTTTGCGTTTTTTTCTTCTCCCTTTAAATCTGATTGGGAAATCGGTCCGATCTAAGAACTTTCCTTTTTTTTTCTTTTAAATATTATTGTTAATTTTTTTGAATGAAAAATTGAGTATTATTATTATTTTGGAAAATAGAGTATATTATTGTAAATCCCTACCCAAAAAAAAAAAAGAAAAAGAAGGAAGAAGAAGTTTGCCACAATAAGATGGTGTTGCCTGACGTTAAAAACTTGTAAGAAACTTGGATATACCGCTTTTGCAATGAAATTCGACCGTAGATTCTATATATATTAATAAAATGAGAGGTGATGTGGTACGGTTTGACGGCAATTTTCCCGCCTAAAATGCTTCAAGTGGGGGCTTTTTGGTTATTTTAATTAGTTTGTGGTAACTAATACGGTAACTTTGATGTTTATCCCTTCTACTTTTTAGTTTTTAATTTTTGAATTATCTCATCTTCATAATTCTATTTTATCTTTATAATTCTATGTTTAAGTTATTTTATCTTTATATTTTTAAATCTTCCTTTCATTTCAACGTGAAAACAACAATCAAGATCAGATTTATTCAAAGGTTTGAGAATTGACTATGATATCATATATCAGATGGGTATTGACGCCCACAAATAAAGTTAATATAATTAATATTTTTTATGAATTGAATATTTATATCATACAACAAAAATTAAAATAAAATATAACTATTCTTGAAAAAAATAACTATTAATAATTAAGAATTTAAAAAAATAAAATTAAAAAGAAAATAATTACCCATCTATGTAGTCTTCTTATTATACGATATCAAGTTTTTAATTTTTTTAGCACATATGAGAATCTAATTTCTCAAATCATTATAATAAGTTAAATTATTTTAAATTATTCTTCTCGTGCATCACACGGGTGAAAAACTAAATTGGGTTAATTGCTTTCAATTTACTGTACATTATATTTATTGTAAGATGATGTCAATAGAAACGAAAATTTATTTTTGCTTATTATTTATCATAATTTATTAAAACTAAATATTGATATTTACGTAGATACTTTGATAAGATGTCTAACCGTGCAACGCACGAGTGAAAATCTAATTAAAGTAAAATGAGATGATTTGTGAAAGACGGACCATTTTAGATGCAAATAGACATAAAACTATTGGTTTCTTTAATGTACTAATGGATAGATTACACATATGGTCCTTAACATTTGCTTATTACATCAGTTTGGTCCCCATTTTTTTTCAACGCTATAGATTTCTAACCTTTCATAAATTCAGACATAAGATCCCTAATCTCATGAAGTTGACATTTACACCCCTTACTCTTTTTCTTTAATAACTCTCTCTCTCTCTCTATATATATATATCTCTCTAACCTTTCATAAATTCAGACATAAGATCCCTAATCTCATAAAGTTGACATTTACAGCCCTTACTCTTTTTCTTTAATAACTCTCTCTCTCTCTCTCTCTCTCTCTCTTAATGCATTGGGGATATAGGGAGAGGGGAAAATACGTGAGGGACATGTGTCGTTTTAACTCATGACCTTTTGTCTAAAACATGATAAACTTAACGACTGTAACCCTTGTTCAAACCACAATAACTTTTACTTTGTAAATAAAAGAGAAAATAAATAAAAAAGGGAAAAAAAGAAAATAATTTGTTGCTTGCTCTTCTCATTGTTGTAAAAATGATAGGAAAAAATTATGGTTTCCCATAAAAAAAGAAAAGAAAAATGCTATAAGAATTTGTCACTGCCCAGGTTGGGGATAATAGTAGAATGAATAGCCAACTAGGTAAGTAGAGAAAATTTTATTTTCCTTTTTATTCTTTTATTGCTTTTACTATTTTTTAAAAGTTCTTTTGTTTTTATTTAAAAAATGCAAAGATGTCATAAGGGACTTTATGAGTAGATTTATGAAAAGTTGGATATGTGCGATATTGAAAAATTTGGAAATCTAACTGATAAAGTGTAAACTTTTTATTGCAAATATGGGCCCAACATATTGATCCAATGCCGGGTTCGTTGTAAAATTTTTATTGCAAATATGGGCCGGTGTACAACATGCTAGCAAGTGCTTGTTCTTCATTATAAATTTGTCAATTACTAGTAACAAGAACGTGAGTTGCACACTTTATGTAAATGATGGATGATAAGTACAAAATTTTTCACTTTAAAACTTGACAATATTCTCCAATGTTAGCCCTGAATTTGAATTTCTATTATGGAGGTTTTATAGAAATGATCATATTGAAAAATGAAACTTATGTTTCTAAGTGTTACGTAATAATTGTTGAACTAATGCGGATAGAAGTTTTTATAGGCTTCATTTTTCCAAAGGACATAGGTTTTCACATTCTTGTTTATCAAGTACCATTAATAATTGAGCAAGGTAAGAAGGATGGAAAGATGATCAAGCTTTCAGTCGTTCTTTTATCAACATTTTCTTTCCAATATTATTTTAATTCTTCAAAATAATATCTCATGATTAACGAATTTCAGTTTCGATTGTACATTCTAATTACTTTCCCCTCCCACTTCACTCATTCGATTTTTTTTTATAATCTACGTTAACCTAAAAAATTAATTAAAAAAAAGATAATTAATAATATCATTCAACTTATTTATACTTAAAATAGATAAATAAAAAAATTAACATACGTACACTAATTTTACATGATTGCATGCTACATTGTTATAATTAATACATATACAATTAGGGGTGCGCGTCGGACGGGTCGAGTTGGGTCGGGTTTGGTCTCAACCCGAACCCGACCCGACACTAAGTCAGGTTGGCGATTTTGGAACCGAGCCAACTCCACTCGGTTCTCAACTCGGGTTGACTCGGGTCTCGGGTTGGGCCAGCCCAATACCGGCCCAACTTGAATTTCGGCCAAGAATTTCACCAATTTATTTTTTTGGCATATTTCAATGTGATTCAAGCCCAAAAAAATTAAAAATCAAATGTTGTTATTTTTTTGGGCACGTTTCAATGTGATTCAAGTTTAATAAAACTAAACAAAGAACTTCAGTTGAGAGAGAGTTTTTGAGTGTTTTGAGTAAAATTGTAAAAGGAAAAACAAACTAATAATAAAGAATGAAAACGTTGTGACCTTAAAACGAAAAAAAAAATTTGGTAAAAATATATATATATATATAACCGGGTTGACCGAGTCGGGTTAAGCGGGTTGACCTGGGTTGGACCGAGTCAACTCGAAACCCGACTCGACCCGGTCGGGTCTCCTCTACCCCCAACTCGCGGTCGACCCGATTGCTACAGTAACCCGACCCGATCTGACCCGTTTCGGGCCGGTAGGGTCGGGTTCGTCGGATTACCGAGTCGGATGCCCAGTCCTATATACAATGTGATTATATTAAATATAATTCTTCTGCAATCCAGCTCGGAAATCATATCAAGAAATGAAACCGATGGTTCTAACTTCTGAGTGAACTAAACACTAGAGAATCGAATTATCACTTAAATTCGATCTTCATGATTAGACAAATGAAATGAGGAGAGTGTCGATTGATTGGATTTTGTTTCGAGTGTATAAAATAAAATGTTTCTAATTGATAATTATCAATGCATGAAATGAATTTGTTTCGAGCGTATAAAATAAAATGTTTCTAATTGATGATTATCAATGCATGAAATGAAGGGTCTTAAGTTAATTATAGTAATGAATAGGTTTTTCAAAAAATCAATATAGAGTGACTAGATGGTTAGAAGTGTAACTATATGCATGGAACTTTATCCCTAACTAAAGGATTGATTCAATTAATTAGGAGCTATAAAACTATTTCATTTACCCAGTTGTTTTGTTTTTAACAATGTAGTAACTATCACCAATAGTAGCTAGTAAACTAGTAAGGGATAAAACAACATCATTATGTTTCCATGGTTTTTCTTTTCTTGGGTAGACATAACACAAATACTATAACGTCCTCTTTTAGAATTGAGACAAGTGCATAATTTAGTTGATATTTGGTTTGGGATCAAGTTGCTAGTTGCTACTAGGTATAAAGTTTGAGAACCAAATATTTAAAGAAAGGGGTAATAATATTAATTGAGTAATTTTTTTACACAATAATATTAATAGAAAGCAGTAGTTGCAACTTAAGATTATGCAATTAATTAGGGTTATAATAATAGTAATAGCTTGGAGAAAACAGATATATAATAATAGGATTATTGTATAAATTATTATTGCTATCCCACTAATAATAGCCGTTAATAAATTTAAATTCTGGCAAAATAGATGGCTAATTAGGCTTTTTGGACAGGTGGGGCTGAAGGGGAAAAGGGAGCAGTTAATGTTCGGATTCTATTCTACTCTTGCCTTTCATTTCTATTGTCCAATTCCAACAAATTGATCATCATATACTTTGTCCACCACACCGCAGTCTATTGTCTATGTATACACGTCATGTATATACATACAATCACATTATCACGTAGATACATGCTGTCTCGAGACATGCATACATATTGTCACATCGTCATATGGGGGCCGTGGGTACTCGTACATTATATGTGTGTTAGACGTACGTGTTAGAACTGTTAGATGTTGACTCAATGGAAAGTGGATAGATGCATCTTGATCTGTGAACAAATATTAACACTTTAGGTTAGTGTACGTGTACCCAAAAAGGCAAAAACGTTTTTGAACAAAAAGTCTCCTCATTGTTCCTTTAATAAAGTGAAATGCAGTTCTTCAATATTGAAATCCTCTAAGTGCAACATGACTCAACAAATATTCACCTGTCAAAGCCCATGGAAAGTTCACCTTTGCCTTTCACCTAAACTTTTACTAATCTTTGTCCATGATCTTGCCATGACAAATACCATCTGCTATAAATCCAAGGGAAATCAAATTTCATGTAATTTATCCCATACAACAATGGAAAATAGCGCTCAAAGCCTCACACAAGATGAAATTATCTTCCGAAGCAAATATTCCCCGGTTCAAGTTCCAGAAAATCTAACACTGTCAGAATTTGTTCTTTCAAATGTAGAGCCTTATCTAGATAAGGCAGCATTCGTTGATGCAGTAACCGGAAAAGGATATAATTATGGAGAAGTTACTAGAGATGTAAAGAGGTTTGCGAAGGCCTTGAGATCACTTGGGTTGAGGAAAGGCCGGGTCGTCGTGGTTGCACTCCCGAATGTAGCTGAATATGCTATCATTGCCCTCGGAATCATGGCCGCTGGTGGTGTCTTTTCTGGCACAAACCCCAGTGCACATTCATCAGAGATAAAGAAACAAGTTGAAGCTGCTGATGCCAAGTTAATTGTCACTGATAGATCAACATATGACAAGGTAAAACATAGGCATGGCATGAAATATTAATGAGAAGTAAAAAATTGTCTTTTCCACTACTATAACTAATAAGCCCTTTTTATTGGATATGGTAGGTTAAAGATTTGGGACTACCAATTATAATACAAGGTGAGGCTCGCGTAGAAGGAACTATATATTGGGATGAACTACTGGAAGCGGCAGACAGAGCAAATACAAGTATCATAGAGGAAAAGGTGCACCAAACTGATCTATGTGCTCTCCCATTTTCATCAGGCACCACTGGCTTATCGAAGGGGGTAATGCTAACTCACCGAAACTTAGTGGCCAATCTCTGTTCTTCACTCTTCAGTGTAGGACCAGAACTAATAGGACAGGTTACCATACTTGGCCTAATACCATTCTTTCACATCTATGGTCTTACCGGAATATGCTGTGCCACTATTAGAAACAAAGGGAAAGTAGTTGTGATGCGTAGATATGAGCTCCGGTCATTTGTAAGCACATTGCTCACACACCAGATCACATTTGCACCAATTGTACCACCCATCATTCTAGGGCTGGTTAAGAACCCCATAGTTGATGAGTTTGATCTAAGTAAACTCAAGCTCAGGTCGGTTATGACTGCAGCAGCACCCCTAGCTCCAGATATTCTAACAGAATTCGAGAAAAAATTTCCGGGCGTTGAAGTACAAGAGGTAATGAAAAAAATTCATGCTACTCACATTCTAAAAAAGTAAGAAACCAGATACAGAAGTTAACTGAAAAAACATTTTGACTTCATTTATGGTTTCACCACCAGGCATATGGAATGACAGAACATAGCTGTATTACACTATCTCACGGAGATCGGAATAAGGGTCATGGAATTGCAAAGAGAAACTCAGTGGGGTTCATTCTTCCCAATTTGGAAGTGAAGTTCGTTGATCCCGAGACTGGTCAGTCTCTACCCAAAAACAGCCCGGGTGAAATCTGTGTTAGAAGCCAGTGTGTGATGAAAGGTACGATGTACAACGCATCCACATTAATTCATCTCAATTGCATTTCACTAATCCTGGCTCAAGGACTTTACAAAATGTTCTAGGTTACTATAAGAATGACTATGAGACTGCTCTTACCATAGACAAAGATGGGTGGCTTCACACAGGTGACATTGGCTACATTGACGATGATGGAGATGTTTTCCTTGTAGATCGCATCAAAGAATTGATCAAATACAAAGGATTCCAGGTATTAATAAGTCATTTGTATTGGTAGATCGGAAGATTTGCTTTCTGATCAAACATTACAAGTACGACCATTAAGTTTGATTTCAGGTAGTCAAAAGCCATAATGTAAACAATTTCCTACATGTAATTAACAGGTTGCACCTGCTGAATTAGAGGCAATCCTTCTATCTCACAATTCAGTTGCAGATGCGGCCGTTGTAGGGTATTCTCCATCACTAACCTTAATTTTTGACTCACTGTATAGGAACTAATAGCAGAGCCATTTCTCTCTCTTTTATCAAAGCAAATGGTCTCTGAAAATGGATTCCAATTTTCAGCTTACCAGACAAAGAAGCAGGGGAGATCCCAGCAGCCTGTGTTGTTAAGAGCTCCAATGCAAAGGAAAGTGAAGATGACATTATGAACTACGTTGCATCTAATGTCGCCAGCTACAAAAGAATCAGAATACTGCAATTTGTGGACACTATCCCTAAATCACCTTCGGGAAAGATAATGAGAAGGCTTGTGAAGGAAAACTTGGAGAAAAATGTGACACCAATGGTTTCAGAAAAATGTTAACTGGTCATCCTGAATGAGAAGGCTTGTGAAGGAAAACTTGGAGAAAAATGTGACACCAATGGTTTCAGAAAAATGTTAATTGATCATCTTAAATGACTTGTAGCGATCACCATATTTGACAGTTCAAAAATGTTCGAAACAATAACATTAAACTACGAATATGTTTTTACATATTTTAACATAGAATTGTGCACAGATTTCCCATATTTCATTATTTCCTAAAAGTAAAAACACACAGCATTGATTTGATAAATGGAAGAATAAACAAGTTCAGATAAACCTTTTAGGAATAAACATGTAAAATCAGTCACTGAAAAATCCTTCTATTAAGTATTAGAATTTCCTTTTCCTCCAAAAAGTTAGTATCTGAAAACAATAAAGAGGTGTAAAATGCAAAAGGAGAACTATATACATTGAGTCAAAATATTCACCAGTTATAACTTCACATGGCACCAGCAACTGCATACTTCTTCACCATAGCAGCATGTTTTTGACCAGCAAGATGATGGTTGAACACCGTCTCACTGTTGCAAACCACATTACAATATACACATGCACGCACAGCATCAACTGCTGCCCCTCCTTCCAGAACTTTTCTTCTTTTTGTCTCCAAATCCTCTTTCCGATGTGATGCCCTTTTCTGTGTTTTCGGCCCATTAGTAGCTTGGGTACTCTGCTGTTTCTCTTGCGGTCCAATTAACGGTGCAGAGGCAGCAATAGTTGTGCTAGTCATTCCACTTAATTTTTCCATATTTTTCTTGTGCTTCTTTCCCAATTTATGCTGGTCAAGAACAGCGTTGCTGTTGCACTCAATCTTGCAAACTTCACACCATGAAGATTGTACAACCTTCGTCTTCTTCGGGGTCTTTTTCCGATGGCTATTTCTTTGAGACTGAGCTGCTAGAGCAGCCCAAGAACTAGAACCATTATTTGCAAGAACCAAATTCTGCACACAGTTAAGAGGTGCTGTCACACCCTGCAGTGATCAAAGAAATTCTATTTATTTTCCAGACATAACAAATTTGAGATTCCACCACCAGTCGCCCGATGAAAATATTGAATGTGATGAAAAAGTTTTAAAATGCAATGACATGCCCAAAGAACAACAGAAACCTGCTTCTTGTTATCCACCATAGACAGGAAAGAAACAATTTCGCTAATAAGTTTTGGATTATATAGAATAGAAAATAAAAGATTTCCATGCAGACATGATTATTTACCATGCAAAGCAACAGTATAATTAAAAGAATAAGCAAAAATCTTTAGACAGATTCAGCAATCCATTATCTCCAAGAAATATTGAATTAAGACATTATAAGACATTATTACTTTTCAGTGAGAATCCATCATGAGAACCACAACAAAATCAAAGTGCTAGGATCTAAATGCATGAATTGTTACCAGCAAATATAACTATATTCAGAAAGAGATAACGAAGCAAACGATACACAGACTCCCAGAAGATTGAAAAGAAAAATAATTAATGATTGAGGATCATTTGAACCATAATTTTCTCATTTCAGCTTATTTATGCCATATAACCTTCTCTCTCTCTCTCTCTCTCTCTCTCTCTCACACACACACACACACACACAGAGTCAGTTCTACCCTGTGTATTATACCATAACCATCATTAGAGGATTCCCAATGTTGGGGAAAAACCCAAATTCCCCAACAAAACCAAATAGTGTTCATATTTGAGGGAGGGGGGGGGAGTGGGGGAACCCATTTGAGGAGCCAAATTTGGCCCCAAATTTAAAGAATTCTCCCTCCAATTCTTGGTCCCACAAATGTTATACAAACCAATAATATTCCAATGTGTCCAATTTTAATTTTATAGCCAAACATTATTAAATAGGAGGTAAAAGTTTTGAATTTTGTGACAAACGAAAAAATAAATAGGAGTAAAATTTATTGTCCGTGTAACAAAACAAATGAGATTTCAATTTATATTTTCCTGTACATGTACAATTTCAAAGTTGTTTAAAAAATATAAAGAGTGACGTTAAATCCATGACGGCTGCAAACGTCCTCCCATAAATAGTAGGCACGAGTTATCTTTGAATATAAATATATTATAATACATCATAAAATTAAATTTATATGATAAACCCAAAAACCCATAACACCCCCCACCCCACCAAAAAAAAAAACCCGTTTCTCCCCCTTGGCTTTTTAGCCCTGACATTGGGAATGCTCTTAGACCAGAAATATTACTCAAGAATAGAATCAAAACAGCATTGTCATCCAACCTCCTAAAAATGCTAAGTGAAAGTATTGATAAATCCATTAATTTTCTTATGAGTATTATGAATTTGTTTAGAGTCTATGTATCCATTACGGATTTGCAGATGGCAGAAGCAGAAGCTGTAATTTGTTTAGGGGTCATTGGATTCCTACAAGAGAGCTTCTTTAAAAACAAATCTTAATTGTAGAACAATTCCTTAAAAACAAACTTTCTTTTCATGGAAGGGAGTGCAAAGATTTCCTGCACTGGAGATGAAAACCAGACGAATGTGAACTTCCCCATTTCAGTCCGAAAGATTAGATAGGCTGGAATCATGGGCACCAAGCAAAATAAAAATTCAAGAGCAAGAAGCAGAGAAACATAAGACACACATAGATATCAGTCAGTCCTACATAACCTGGAAAAATTAAAATGCAAATTCAAGAGCAAGAAGCAGAAAAACATATGACACACATAGAAAATATAGCAGTCTATATTACCCGGACAAATTAAAATGAAAATTCAAGCGCAAGAAGCAAAAAAAAAAATAAAATTGACAACAATTTCACATACAGAAACACCCAGGTTATTTCCGAGTTGCCAAATTGCAGCCACCCAATTCTGCACCGCTGCGGCATTGGCATCCTGATAAGAGGGCACTTGCGGCACGGCAGTAGCGGCGGCCACCGAAGGCGGGTGAGTGTCAAGGCCGGGTGCCTGCTGTGTGTTGGCAACCGTCGAAGTCACAGGTGGAGGCGCGTATTGGGGGTCAGTCCCGGGTGGATAAGGCTGAACCAATGTACTATTGGTATCCACACCGGCGTATATGGGTGGTTTCAGGGGATCAGAATTTGAGTTAGGATATGGGGAATTACCTGCATAGGAATGGTTGAAGTACGGATCTGGATTAGGGTTAGGGTTTAGGGGTGGAGGGCCTTGCATCTCAGAGTCTCTTCCTGGCGCAGGAATAGTATACGATGATGACAGGAGTGAAAGAATAGGAATTTCTTTTTCTCTCCCAAAAAAAAAAATAAAAAAAAATTATTAATAATAATCATTTTTCCCCCTTTTAGTTTCCTCCCCCGCCCCGGGGCGCAAGGATTCCCTTTTTTATTTATTTAAAAAAAACACACACACAAGTTTCAAGTACGTAATAAATATCCATCATCTTCTGTGTGTGTTTCTTTTCGTTTTTTGGATAACTTTTGTGGAGTCTAGTTCACCTATTTGCTTTGGGCGGAGTTACACTGCTCATTTTTGACATGACACACATGACATTACACATAGCTTAACTTTTGTTAGGCTATGTGTATACTATATCAGAAGTGGATTGCTTAACCCCGTCTATAGTGAGTGAGTGAATAAAATCAATTTTTGTGTGTGTTTAGAGTATTCTCAATGTTGAAGAAATAGTCAACGGGGAAAATGTTATGGAAAAAAGTTAGGGAAGAAAATACAAATTTCAAAATGGTGTATATGGGGAAAATTAGGGGGGGGGAACATGCATATAGTTTTTTTTCTTGTCTTTTCTTTTTTTTTTCTTTTTTTCGAAGTTACAAGTTTCATTTGTTTTGTTGATGCATAGATGTGAAATTTTGCTGTATTTTCCTTCTTTTAACTATACAAAATATTTTCCTATTACATTTTTTCATAATGTGCCTTTTTTTCCTCATTTGTCAAAATATTCAAAATTTTATTTTATATTTAACAATTATTTGGTCTTGGCATTTTGGATATATGATGAAATATTATTGGTTTGTACAACATTTATGGGGCTTAGAGTTGAGAGCGAATTTAAAAATATGTAGGAGAGATCAATACAAGATATCCTCCTAATCAATTTTGATTTTTCTCGACAATGGGATGTCTGGTAGTTCTTTTGTCAGGTCTAATAAAAGCAATCTTTAAAAATATGAATCAAAGATAATATTTATATCCCCAATCAACAAAATCGGTGACAATTTTTCAGTTCTATTCACATATATTATTTGGAGCTTTCTCTAGATTTGGAGACTCCATTAGACTTTAGCCGGTTAGCTAATTTCTCACCTCATAATAATAAATATGAAATTCAACTTTTAAAGAGAAGAACACATAGTAGGTGACTGAAAATTTTTCACCCATGTAGATGCCTGTGATGCACCCAGCACAACATTCAGTTCCATATGTCGTGCATCACATACGTCCACATGGGGTCATTGAGTGTTGTTACAACACACATCGTGGGTTTTATAAAACTTTTGGGTAGGTGACTAGCAACCACCTTCTTCTGCACAGATGCAATATAAAATTCAATTTTATATTGGTTTAAGGAAACATCAAGCATGTTTTCTCCCAACTAAACAAATTTATGACTTTCAACAAACCGTTGATGCATTGTGTATAGTCACTATCCACTCATTTTGGCAAGAACGACTAAACAACACTTTATATGTTGAATATAGTCAAGAAGTGTGAATCCAACAGGCTTTGCAAGTAAAAGGTGGAAGATTATTGAATAAGTGCATGTTATTTCAGAAAAAAACTAATGTAGTAAGGTAAAATCATTGTAATTCTGTTCTCTGAGGTCTCACATAAGATGCTACTGCTATCATCCCTACCTTGATGAAGTTCAACTAGACAAAGGCATTGAAACAGAACAGTAAACCTACTATGAGTATCTGCAAACTATTAAGCTAAAAGTTCAAAAGATTTATCCTAAAGTCTGAATTGAATCTCAATCAGCTCCTATTGACTGAATCTGGATTGAGTAGGTTTATCAATGCCTGTGGTCATTGATAATGTGGGTGGATTGAGTAAGTTTCTCAATCTGTGATTATCAGGGCCTCATTGGGGTCGTGACTAGACTCAATCCACCATTGATGGATGCCAACACCTTTACCTCAGCTTTCATCGGTAACAACTGGTAAGTTGAGATCAAAACCACCATTTATTGTCACAGATTCATTAGTTTTGTTCTCTGCATAGTGAACCCTTTTGTGGCCACCCAAAGCTTGGCCAGAGGGGAATACCCTTGAGCATATTGGACACTCAAAACTGGTAATAACATTGCGTTCGATTTTGGTGGAGTTAGCTTCAACAACAGATAACGAGCAGGCATCCACCTCCAGTGACAAGCTGCGACTGAGCTTTTTAAGCTTTGCATTCTGGATTCCTACCACTTGGGTTGAGTGAAGAATCTCGCCATTCTCATCAGATTCTATCCACATTTTATGACTACTAGGAGCATTTTCAAAAAGATGTTTTCCAGACTCTGACTCATGGGCACCAAGTATTGCTTTGTCACAGCAACTAGATTTCGACATCCCTTCAACAGAAATTTCAGAACCAAATTTTGTATCATTTTGACCAGAGAAACCGGAATCCAAACCATCAAAGGAAGGTACGTTCTTCGCAGCAAAAGAATTTGCAGAACCAAGTGGGTTTGGATTAAGGTTTCCTATTGATTTATCCACATTGCACAGCTTGCTGGCATCAAATAAGGAGCCTTCACCGACACTTGCAGCAATCCTCCTATCTTTACTAAATGATTCATCTTTAAGAATTGAAGAATTATTGTCAGACAAATCTGGACCTGTATTAAACCTATCCCAATTCTTCTCACCCTTGGACAGCATTATCAAACACAAAGCCACCTCTTCTACATCCCCAAACTCAACTACACTAGAAGAAGGTGCTGGATCAATCTTATACATTATCCTCGATCTCTTCCTTCGAAGGGGGCATAAATTCTCCAAGTCCGATGAACTCTCAGGAGATTCATCAGGGGCTCTTGATCTCTTAGAGTGACTTCTCATGTGACCAAACAGAGCTCTCTCTGAATCAAACCCTTTCCCACATTTCTTACACTGGTTCTCAGTTGTTTTCTTGATTGAATGACACCTCATGTGACCAGACAGAGCTCTCAATGAAGGAAACACTTTGCCACATTCTTTACAAGCTACATCTGTAACATCTCCAAGTTTGGAATCAGATTTCCTCGGAGATTTCTTTGGGTTCTCCCTTAATTCGTAGCCAGTTTTTGGACCATCATCTCCCAAGCCCATAGTGCCCTCAGAATTCTTGATCTTTTCTTGATTCAGAAAAGTACTGTTTGATTGATTATTGGGCTTCTTTTCTATTTCAGAACTACCATTTAGATCATCACCCTCAGAATCCATTCGGTTCTCAAATTTGGCAGCTCTTTTAGAAGCTGAAATCATGGCTGAATGAACCCTCACGTGACCTCCCAAAGACTTTCCACTCGGACAGCTCTTATTACATATCTTGCACACAAACCTCTGTTCTTGCGCTTCTTTCATTTCTTTAAGCAAAAAATCCAGATGAAAAAATTTAAAAAACGTCTGTTTCGTAAATAGGCTATGCTAAACCTAGCACCCCCCGGGCTTTAGATAAAGGGCTCAAGAAGTTTCTAAAAGGGGCGGACTAAATGATAATCAGATCACAGAGAGTCGAGTCTGCAGCAGCTCTAATCCGAAAGCTGTTAGAGAAAATGCTCAACCGATTGATGAAAAAACCCACAGTGGATATCAAGAACAAGATCTGGTAACTGAAAAAGTGTAAAAAGGAACCCCTCATATAAAGAGTGGTCTACTCCCGATTGAACTCTTCATTTGCCCAAAGAAAATGAAAATATCCAAGTAAACAGAAGGGCCGTTTGGATGGGGATATATGCCCCTATAAAACAGGACACAGAACCTTCCCCCCCCCCACTCTCACACACACAATCTCTGCCGTTTGCAACTCTCTCTTTCTCTCTCTATCTCTAAAATATTGAAAACTTGATGGATGCTTTTGGGCTTATAGCAGAAAGAAGAAAGCCTTGCATGGAAGCAAAGAAATGACACGCGGCCTAGTCATTGCTCTGGTCTGGCAAAAGTGGAAGAATTTATTGTACATTGGCAGGAAATGAGAAAGAAATTTCATGACTCTCTGCGTGAAAAATGGTAAAGATTTGCACAATGGTAGGGAGTGATTGGCGGTATAATGCATGCTGGCGAGAGAGAGAAAACTGTTGTTGGTATAGCCGATTAATGCAAGTGTTTGTTTGAGTGCGAGTGATGGCACCACCGAAGCCACCTGCGCCCTACCTATTCTTTGCCTTGTCATTATGTGTGATTCCGGGAAAAAATGCTTGTACTCCAGAGTACTGAATTCGATACTCTTGACTGACCAATTAGGGATCCGTATGTGGATACAAAGACTCTAATTTGTTATTTAATTTAGGACTTGAATCTCACATGTGAGTTCTTGATTGGTCAAGAGTACTTGAGTACCAGAATTTTTTCCGCGATACACATACAAGAAGAAATTGGACCCTTATACCCATTCTTGACGCATCAAAATACATCGGGGGTTGCTCCATCGGGTCACAACTAGCCGCGGAAATTAAGAATTTAAGATTCAAGTTGTGTCAGACTTTAATTACTGTCCAATTCATATATCTAAATATATTGTCAATATATAATTATATATATATATATATATGTTTCTGATGTAACAAACTAAGAATTACTGTAGAGAGAGGTCACGGTAAAGTATGATTATTTGTTCTTGTCAACTCACCACTTGTTAAACAGAAGGCTTAGTTTTTTTACTGCTATATATGGAGTATAACTATTTGAATGTTAATTCAAGT
>CAVNYN010221560.1:0-30469 GCA_963692815.1 Nyctanthes arbor-tristis
CAGCAAGGGCTTCTTGGGAGTTGGGACAGTTTCTCAATAGGCATTGGCATACACTCTTTCACCTAGTACTTAAGCAAAGAAAGAAAACAAACACGCTGTTCCATCAAAAAATAGACATCAGTGGGACTGTCCACTGCAAAAATGAGAGGGACTTTAAGAGGCCAATCAAAAAACCAGGGATCTGAACCAGCTGACGGCAGGCAAGTTGAGGGGAGCTGAGGCATCAGGTGAAGAATTGTGCAACAGAATTCATAGCTTTCAAACATCAACAAGAGCAAAAACATTGACAACTTGAGTTGTTGATTCATAATTAAACTGTTGAGAAGATTGATATTCTTCTATCAGAATTCCATTGAGGAGAATTCTAACATCAACCATTTAGGATAATTTCTATCTTCAACCTTCTAGGATATTGATATTCTTCTATCAAAGTTTTATTTCACCCATAATCATACAAAACTTGTAATTAATATTGGTCTTGCTGTTTTAATAAACAAATTTGATAAACAAATTGTCTCTTAACTAAGATGTTATATTTCAGTTCCATAAAACTAAGATGTTATATTTTAGTTAGACTCTAAATTTCAATCAGCAACCTATCTTGCAGCCTATCTTACGCTGATCCGCCAAATCACGATGAGAATAAAAGCAAGTAAAATGACATAGCATTAGCAAACAAGAAAAAGGATAACATAATTCAAAGCTTTTACATATAAATGGAGCATCAGTTAATTGACAAGTCTTTAGAGAAAATTAACAGGAAAAAAAGCGTAAAACAATGACTATTAGAGACCAAAGTAGGGATAAATTCCGATCTACAAGGAAGAAATACTAGAAATTCCTTCGGTCGAACTATTTGCATCTTGAAATTAAGTACAAACATTTACCTTGAATTACATTAAATCCAGCTATTACCGCCTTCAGAAGTCGACAATATTAATGCATTGCCCAAGATGAAATTCCGCCCAATGATGCCACAAATGACGAAAGGTAGAAGATCGAAAATTGAAATCAGAATATGAACCAAATTTTCCTGGTTTGGATTAGAAACTAGTTCATTTGTAGGGTGAATTTGCGAAGAGAAAAGGAATTGTCATTTGAGAGGCCGGATTTTTTTTTTTTTTGGGGATCAGAGAGGCTGGATTTTTGAGAAGACGAATTGTAGCGGATAATATCTGAAGGCTGAAGCAAACGCCGTTTGTTAACCTTGGAATTCAGTTTTCATTTAGGCTGAGCTGAGGTGGAAAATTAAATACAGATGTCATTTATTTATTGGTCGGACAGCAAAACCGACAGGGAGAGGGGACAGCCGATCTGGATCCATTGGCGGCATGCTATATTAATATCCAATTGCATTTAACGAGAATTAATTAAGCATTCACCAATCATGTATGGTAAAAGATATTCATAACCGGCATTGTCAAGATGGCTAAGGAGATGACCCATTAGTAGGACATATTTCTTAGCAGAGTCTTACCTGAATTGGAATCACATCCTCCCATTCTTTTCCTTATTAATAATTTAAAAAAAAGAAAAAAAATTCTCTCTCTAAAGGTATTTCACTAGTAAACTCTCTCTCCCCTCCCCCTCCCTCTCTCTCTCTCTCTTGTAAACAATTAACAATAAAGAAAATGGATATATTTGTGGAAATGTTCAGGGCAAACATTGGACATTTTTCCTACCATCTTCTAGCTATATATGAAAGACAAGATTAGTGTTTCAGCACGAGTTGTCAAGTTTCACCTACCATCCATATGCAATGAATATACTTATAAGTATAATAAATTAAGAACAGAACCCTTATTTTTTTAATACACCAAGACTACAAAGATAGAGTAAAGAGCACAATGGCGCAAACCAATGTAGAGCCTACACGACGCTCTTCCGATCTCATTGAATACCATGTATGGTATCTAATAGATTATGTGATAGGATTTTATTAAACACATTGGATACCCATCTCTTAATGTGTTTAATGAGATCCTGCCACGTAATCCATTAGACAATGAACTCCATAGAAAAATCGGAGCACAACATGGTATTTTAAACTAAAATAATGTTACAGAACATTTTCGGTGGAAGGGATATATTAATCGAGAGATAGCAAAAGAAACGTAATCATTCATAGGATCAAGATAAACACTTTAACTAGTGGGTTTATTGCAAACGACATTAATTGTCACTTGCCCACTATGTCCCAAAATAGTTGATTCATGAGAGAAGTTGGATTCAACTTGTTTTTCAGTAACCCTCGTTTGCCAAACAATATGAAATTATGCCTATAACATATAGTGGCAAAAATTTAAGTTGAGGGGATGCGATAATAATAATATTTGATGATAATGATTTAAAACAAAAATAAAAGGTTCTTTTAATTTTTTTGGAGCGGAAAGTAGTTAAAAATTAATATTAAGGATAAATAGTAAATCATATAAAATTTATTATTTGTTGTAATATTACTTCTCTTAAGTCTTTTATAATAAAAGGCTATGTACTTTTGTTAAAAATTCTTTTATACCTTGTTGAGGAAGAGACAAAAAAAAACCCCTTTGACAATTCTAATCTGTATTTGTGCAATGAGGTCAGCCCTCAAGTAACGGCACATGTAATTTGAGGTTACTACGTGCGTAAGATCGGACGTTTGGCACATTATTCGCGGCATGCTACATTAATATCCAATTACATATAACAAGAATTAATTAAGCAGTCCAAGTCGCCATATATGTATTGTAAAAAATATTCATAACCAGCAAAAGCCTGCGCATCGGGTCGATCGGGCCTGATTAGGCCTGAACTTGAAATCGACCCGACTACAGAACGGTTTCCAAAAGGGGAAACCAAACCAACCCAACAAGCTGGGCAACCTGGCCCAAGCCGACTCGCCATAGGTCGAGTCGGGTTACAGGTTGGGCTTTTTTTTTTTGCCCCTCCTACAACTTAGCCGCAAAATTTTAAAGCCCAAAAGCATATGACAAAGAACAAAAAGAAACCCTAACATCTTGAGAAATGCCATCTGCTGATTTTACACACACACACCTCCCTCTCTCTCTCTCGAGCCTCAACAATGGTGGTGGCGGCAGAGGACGCAGCGAAGGGCGGAGCTGGCAGTGGAGGTGGCGGGTAGAGCCAATTAGGTTTCAAATTTCAATTTTGAGTTTGCACTTTGAAGAAAATTAATCCTTGAATAAAGTCCTTTATGATTTGGGATGACTATAAATAGGGTTAGGCGTCAGATGATTGTAGCAGCAGTGGCGGCAGAGCAACGACGGAGGCGGCAGACACGGGGCAGCAGCATTGGAAGAGAAGAATCAGCCAAAATTTGGGTTTCAAACTTTCAATTTGAGTGTGCCAAATATTCTAGATTTCTTAATTGTAATTTGTAAATAGGAGAAAGTGGTGTTTTGAATTTGATGAAGTGAGGCTGGGTTTTGAATTCTGATTTCTGAATACGTTTAAAAAAAAAAGCCCAAAATCTGTTAAAACCAACCGGTCTAAATTGATTTAACTGAACTGGGTTAACTGATTCGGTTAAACTCAGGTTTGGCCTGCAAATCGAACTGGACCGACTCGGTCCAACTGGCTATGACCCAATAATCGAACTGAAAAACATAAAAATTGAACCAAACAGACCTGAACCGGTTCGGTTCGGTTCTAGGTTTTCCAGTTTGGAAGCCTAGCCTTAACCAGTATTGTCAAGATGGCTAAGGAAATGACCCATTAGTAGGGTATATTCCTTAGCAGAGTCTTGCTTGAATTAAAGTCATATCCTCCCATTCTTTTCCTTAATAATCTTATCTTATATATATATATTAAAGTAGGATAGTAGTTATAAGCAAGTTTTCCCGCCAAAACCACTATCCTACTTTTATATGCCTCCTTTATAATAATAATAATAATAATAATAATAATAATAATAATAATAATAATAATAATAATTAGTGTTATCCCTTATTTATATTTTGCTATTGTTTTATTTTATAATAATGTATAAAAATTTATATATTTTTTAATATTCTATTTGTTATTCATTAATATTTGCTATATATATTTTATTATTTTTAGACTATCTTTAAAGATTTAATATTTCTTCAAATTTCTAATGAGAAATTTCAAGTCTTGGGTTATTAAACTTCCTTTTCATTTCGATTTAGTGCCTATTTGTAAGATTAAGGGTATAATAATAAAGTAAAATTAATTAGTTTGAAAACTTTTACTTTATCCTTTATTGTAATATTGCTTACCTTGAGTCTATTGTAATAAGAGGGTATCTACTTTAGATTTCTTAAAGTAAATTTATTAAATAGTGATTTCTTTAGAAAACATACAGTACTGCATGAGGAAATACGAAAAATAATTTTCTCAAATATATGCAAAGGAAAATGAATATGGAAAAAAATTCATTCTGATAAATTAATATCATCCCCACTCTAAGACTATCTCCAAGGGTTTCTCCTATATTTGGGGGGAAACCCTTTCCCTAAATTTATGGGAAACTATTATTGTACTCCAGTCATTTCTCCTAAATTTAGGGGAACCCATTTTTTTATTTTTTTATTTCTTTTAATTGAATAAGAATATGAATAACACTTAATTTGTATAATAATTATAATTAGTTAACGTTAAATAATTTATATCTTGAAAGTAGTCAATTAAATACATTTAAACAATTTATATTAGAATAATGATATTTAATAAAAATTAAAAAATATAAAATATTTGAATTACAAAAAATAAATTAAGAGTATTAATAAAAACACAAAAAAAAATGGAACGCAAATTTGGTTCATGAAGGGCATTTTTGTAATTACAACAGTGGTCAAACTATGGCATTTTTGTAATTCATTACTAACCTCCAAATATGGAAGAGGTGAATAGTGTCTCTTGGTGAGGGTATAGGGGATCATTTGGGTGAAACCATCCCCCAAGTTTTGCGGAAACCCTCAAATTTAGGGATAGTTGGAGATGCCCTAAACCTGTTTTTGGATTTCTTATACTGATACTTATTAAATAAGGATGTAAGTGTAGATTAATTTTAGAGTTATATAAATTGCGTATCCTCTATTTTTCATGATTTCTTGGTTCAATCTCAACATGAAAGCATTGTACGCTTAAATTTTATTCTATTTTTGTATATTAGTAACATGTGTATATGAGCAAGTAGTACAGAATAAAATTGTAATTATTTAGTTTTTCAAATTACCACACATTTTTTTACTAATTATTCTATGTCTTGTAATGCACAGGGTATACAACTAGTAATAATAATAAAAATACAATTCTCTCAGGTATTCCACTAGTAATATCTCTCTCCCCCTCTTCCTCTCCCTCTCTCTCTCTCGTAAACAATTAACAAAAAAAAAATTGATATATTTGAAAAATTGTTCAGCGCAAACATTTGAACATTTTTCCTAGCATCTTCTAACTATGAAAGACAAGATATTTAGTGTTTTAACGCCTAGGGGTCGTCAAGTTTTAACTACCTCTCCTTCAACCCTCTTACCATTTTGCAGCTTTGCTTGGCTACTTCATCCATAGATAATGAATATACTTATAAGTATAATAAATCAAGAAGAGAACACTTATTTTGTCAATACACCAAAACTACAAAGATCGAGCAATGTGCACAATTGCGCAAACCAATGTAGAGTTGGTATTTTGAACTAAAATAATGTCTACATAGCATTTTCGGTGGAAGAGATATAATATATATATATATATATATATATAATATTAATCGATAGATAGCAAAAGAAACGTAATCATTCAAAGGAAAAACACCTTAATTAGTGGGTTATCGCAAACGACATTAATTGTTACTTGCCCACAATGTCCTAAAATAGTTGATTCACGAAGAGAAGTTGGGTTCAACTAGTTTTTCACTAACCCTTTTCCGCCAAACAATAAAAAACTCTGCCTATAACAAAGTATGAAGGTTTGGGTTCCTTTCTTTCAACTCAAGTACTTAACGATTGGCAGAAACCTAACTTAATTATGATATTCTTACTTTGCAAATAATGGATGGTTAACAAAAAACATACACAGAAATTGTTTAAAAGAAATGAAATTTAAGTTGAAATTAAATTAACGTAAATTTTAAATTTAATTTTAACAATGATAGCAATTTATTTAATTGATTGCCAGACGGAGCTTACGGTTTTAATTGAAAAATTATGAATATGGTGAACTGCACCAATCTTTATCTTTATATAGAGAAAATGAGCTGTTATTCTAAAATCTTTTCCCCACCCAAAAAAGATTCCAGGATTCTCATTTTTTATTTTATTTTATTTTATTTTTTGCTTTTTTCTCTTTTCAAACGTTTTTGTGGATTTCAAAATAGTTTCTTTTTGTGGAGGTAACTATCCACTTCCCCACTTTCAATTTTCTACTACTTCTATCCTTGCAGAAATTTTAGGTTTGCACAAGTGCCCACTTTTTTCCCCTACAGTATTTTCCGTCTTTTAGCAGTTTCTAAAATAACTACCCACTTAGATTGACAGTTTACAACAAATTTTCAACATTTAGGGACAAGTTTGCAACTATAAAATTAGAGCTTACTGCTTCGTAAACTATTTCTGTTGTAAGATGCTTTTATTGATCTGCAACTCTTGAATCAAATTATGTACATAATTAATCTATTGAGGAATCATTTGAATACATTATCTGTCGTATTCAAACCAATCAAATTCATGCATCTCATTATTCGTGTGGACGGGCATGCTTGGATAAACAAGGAAAATAACTCTTTTTGTTCTGCATTGTTGCGGGAACCATGAGCATGTGGGGGTGATGCTTACCAAGAAAATCATGAATTGGACTAGTTTTCAAACAGTTGGGAATCTCCTAGTCCAGATTTAAAATTTGAGGATAATAGTATAAAAGGTTAATTTCACATATCGTCCCTAACCTTTGAGGTTAGTATCAGTTAGGTCCCTAACCTTTTTTCAACGCGCTGAACCCTCAACCTTTTGTTAATTCGCACAAATAGTCTCTTTTAATGGAAACAGTCAAATTTTCCGTTAATCCTTTAACTGAATTACCAATATACAATTATCTTCTTTAATTTAAAACAAAAGGGTTTTAAAATATTAAAAAATAATATAAAAAATTTAAAAAAATGAAAAATTAGTGGGGGTCTTGCTGCTAGAAACAACAGCCAAAGAGAGAGAGAGAGAGAGAGAGAGAGAGAGAGAGAGAGAGAGAGAGACTTCTCCCATGTCAAATGTCGGAAAATGGCAGCAAATGGGAGGGGATTCCCCCCTTCTTCTACCTGTTGAAAATGGCAAAGAAAGAAGGGAATCCCCCTCCCTTTTGCTGCCATTTTCTGGCAGCTCACTGTTGGGGGGCTCTCCTCCATTTCGCTGTCAGAAACAGTAATCATTTGCTGTTGAAATTGGCTGCTGGCATTTCCAGTCGCACAAAAAAAAAAAAAGAAAAAAGAAAACCAATTTTTCCTTTTTTATATTATTTTTTAATATTTTAAAATCCTTTTGTTTTAAATTAAAAATGGTAAGGGTATACTAGTAATTTAGTCAAGGGATTAACGGAAAAGTTGACGGTTTCTAGAGAAAAGGACATTTTTGTGAATTAACAAAAGGCTGAGGACTCAGCTCGTTGAAAAAAAGTTAGGGACCTAACTGATACTAACCTTAAAAGTTGAGGATGATATATGAAATTAATCCTAGTATAAATGAATGCAAAGGTAAATGACCTTTTATGTTACCCCTTTTTCTTTTCTTTCCCTTTTTTTTTTCTTTTTTAACTTTTTTTGGCGGGGGAATATATAGTTATATTATTCCAAAACACAACAAAGTATACTACTTGACAAACAAAGTTTTTCATTTTTTCTTTTAATTTTTAGTTAAAATTTGGATAAATATACAATTGTCAAAAAAAATATTTTCAATTTTTTCCTCGGCCAGTAAAGGGGTGTTTTTTGTAATTCAACAAGTATTTATTACTCAATTTCTCAATTTATTAATATATTCCAAAAACTTAATATATTACATTAACATGTTTTGAAATTGTTATTTTATACACAAACGCTAGAGGAAGGGCTTGAACCTTCGACCTTGTGGTTAACAGCCACACGCTCTAACCAACTGAGCTACTCCAGCTCGTGTTACTGAGTTTGAATTTTAAATTATTTGTGTGTGTTACCAATTTCTAAATCCAATAAACTCTCTATTATTCAACTTGCATTTGTTGAATATTACAGCGCTCGTAAAACTAGAGTAATTTTATAGAGTTATTAAAATAAGATTTCATTTGATGTTCTTAATTATTTATTGGATAGTGAAACCGGAGTGAACGTCTTGGAAATATAAAATCAAATAGAAGAAGATCATGATAAAACTATTCCAAACTTGTGACGATGGTGGACTCAATTCACAAATCAAATCCCAAATTATAAACTCCCCTCATTCTATGAATATCTCTTTACCAAGATGCAACGTGGAGTTTCTTTCATTTTCTTGGTCGATTGCCTATTCATGCTTTACCAATGCATTTATTTATTATTTAAGTACTAAATACACTGTCCACAGCGCAATTAAACCTTCCACTTAGTCAGAGCATCCACGTTGATGTTGTTAAATTTACATATTCACATAAGTAAAAAGTGTATTTTAAATTATTGTTAAATGATACATATGCAAGTTAAATTTAACAACTATTAGAGTGTCACATTAATAGTGCTAAGCAAAATCAGTAAATTTATTCAAGTATAAATGGGCTCTATTATTGTCAAAAGTTATTACTCAAACTTGATTAAATAAATAAAAAAAGAAATTTTTAAAGGCATTAAATTCTAGCAAATTGTTAAAATTGTTGTTAAAATTAACAATAAAGTTAACAACTCACCCAACAAAAATTCTTTTAACAACTTCTTTACCCACCAATATAGATATTTTTTTTGAATATTAACTAACAACTTCACTAACAACATAATTTAACACTACCAATACGAATGCTCTCATGTCCCTTATTTTATTTTTAATTTTAGTTAAAACATTAGAGAAATCAACATAAGAATAGATTTTTGACAAGAGACTTGACCCAATTTTCATGTCAAAATGAAGGAACAAAATATGATGCATGTATAGTGAATTTATTATTCTGAGTTTCTACTCGTGTAATGTTATATGTGATGATGATAAGCATAGTCTTTATGACTTTTGGCGTTCATGTTAGGTATACTAGATCAAATTAGTAAAAAATCAACGGGTTGATTTCACAAATCGTCCTCAATTTTTGAGTTAAGTCTCGATTTTATCCCCAACTTTTGTTAAGACACATGACAGCCCCCAACATATTACACCATTCCACAAAATTTTTAACAAAAGGACGATTATATCCTTAAACTTTTTAAATTATTTTAAAAAAAGTTTAAAATAATAAAAAATTAAAAAAAAAGACCCCACCATCGGCAATAATGGGGGAGACTCCCCCCCATTTGACTGCCAGAAACGGAGCATGAAATGGCAACCAAAGCACTGCAAAAATGGCAGCACAAATCTTCCGATCTCCCCCATTTCACACGAAATGGAGGGAAGATTCCCTTGCTGTCATTTCTGACAGCACAAATTGAGGGGAGTCTCTCCCTCCCCACACTGAAATGGGGGGAGACTCCCCCTGCTGCCATTTCTGGCAGCACAAATGGGGGAGTCTCTGCTCCCCCATTTCACCTGAAATGGGGGGAGGCTCCTCCCATTTAGCCGTCGGGGACGGTGGCATTGGCTGTCATTTATGGCAGCACTTCTGCCGTTCAGCGACCAAATGGAGGGGGGAGCCTTTCCCCATTTCACACGAAATGGGGGAGGCTCCCTTCATTTGTGCGGCTGTTTTCGGTGGCCAATGCTGCCGTTTCCAGTGGCCAAATAGAGGGAAGCCTCTACCCATTTCACACGAAATGGGGGGAGACTCCCCTATTTGTGCTGCTAGAAATAACACCACTGTCATTCCTGGCAGCACTTTGGCTACCAGAAACGGCAGCCAATGATGCCGTATCCGGCGGCCAAATGTGGGAGAGTCTCCCCCATTGTTGCCGTTACCTTGGGGGTGGGGTTCGGGTTGGGGTGGGGGTGTTTTCTTTTTATTATTTTAAACCTTTTTAAAAGAAATTTAAAAAGTTTAAGAGGTATAATTAGGCCTGGGCAAAAAACCTGAGCCCGAAAGGGTTACCTGAACCCGACCCGAATATATCCAAATCTGAGCGGGTAGTGAATAAAAATTATGCCTGAACGGGTACCCGAATCTGAAACCAAATGGGTTTAGACGAGCTTTGGTAATGAGTTAAAACCCGAAAAGTCCGAAAATACCCGAACATTTTTTTTACTCTTAAAATTTTTAAATTCAAATTTTTAATTAATTCTCACAATCCACAAAACTATTTCTTTCATTTCACAATCACATTTTTAATACACTCGTATCCTTCACACACAAAACAAAACTCAAGATTTGTGTAAAAGATGTGAATTTATCTTTTTCTATGAAGATTTTACTAGTTTTTATATATACACCGTGTGATTTATATAAGATAAATTGTTTTTAATCAATTACTTGATAACACTGCAAGTTTATCGTAAACTTGTAAACCTATAAAATTAGAATATAAATAAAGCCATCTCCCCAAAAAATATAAATAAAGTCAATTAACCAAATACTAGTTTCTAATTGTTAACTTTATTATATTAGTATCTAATTATTATTATTTTTATTTAAGTAAATTATATGTGCTTCAAATTTTTTTTATCTTCTTATCTATTTAAGTGTTTCTTTTTTCGTTTATGAGTTTATATAATATGCGCTAGATACCTGAAAAACTCGAACAAAACCCGAAGTATTATCTGAACCTGAACTGAGATCGAACCCGAACGGGCTTGCCATTTTCAAGACAGAACCTGAACTGAAATATTTAGTCTGGATCTGGTCAGTGTAATACCTGAACCTGAAACCCGAACTCCCAGGCCTATGTATAATTGTCCTTTGTTAAAAATTTTGTGGAATAGTGTAAAAAAAGGCTGATTTGTGCCTTTTTTCAAAGGTTGGGGCTATGGTGTGTCTTAACAAAAGTTGGGGACGAAATCGAGACTTAACTTAAAGATTATGGACGATTTGTGAAATTTACAAATTTATTATATAGTGCAAACACACTTAATCAATTAAAATTATTACATGACAATTACAGAACTATCTCTAATTTTTGAAACAAAAGTCTAGAAGTTATAACACAGTGAAAATATGATTCACTTTAATTAGTTATACATTATTATTATTATTATTATTATTATTATTATTATTATTGCTGCTAATTCAGCTATGCCTGCATACATATTAAAGTAATGCACTGGCTTAAGCGTTGATATAGGCTGCAATCATGGTGTCACTAGTTGAATTAGCGAGTCAACGATACATTAATGTATCACATGCACATCTTTTTTTCAATTAGAGAAATACTTTCTTAATATTGTTGCATTCAAGATGATCATCTCTAATGCACATTGTGGGAAGTGAGAACAATGTATAACTAAGAAAAAAAATTAGAGAGGACACAAAATTGTGCGAGTTTTTTTCCCCCTCTATTTTTCAATCACTTTTTTATGTCATTTTTAATCAACTTTCTTTCTTTCTTTTTTTTTTTCAAAACAACCTTCTACGTTCCTATTATCTGTTCAAGAATTTATGGTTACTATTTTATCATTATTTTAAGTTTAAATTTATTTATCTCTTTCTTCTTTATCACTTTTTCACTATTTTCTATACATTTCTTTCCATGAAAAATTTCAAACACTTTTAAGAGAAGCCATTACGACACATCCTATCTATCCTTTGTATATACTCATATAAGACAGAGACACTTCGTGAAATTCCCATAACCAAATTGCTTCTCTCCACTCTTCAATAAAATTATTATTATCATTTTTTTCTTTGATTTTTCTATAATGTCTATTGGACACTATTTATGAAGTCTATTATATTATATAATAAATATTTATTAGACACATTGAAGGGGAATAAGGTCATCATCTGATGAATATTTATCATATAATACATTAAATTTTATAAATAGTGTCTAATAGGCTCTATGGAATGTACATTTTTTTCTGTCTGTTTCCTACGCATCATAATCCACCAGCCGGATATAAAAATATTATTAACTCAATATATTCTCTGTCCGCCTTGGACGCCTATTCCCCCCTCTCGACCTCTCGGATACTGGAAAACCTTCTGCAATCAAGAAGAAAATGGCCGGGAGATCGGAAGAGCACACGTCTGACATATTGGGTTGCGCCGAAATAGCTCGAAAAGTCTCTGGGGCCATAACCCTCTCCCCAGACTCTACTCTTTATGCCGTTGGCAGCCGATCTCTGGAAAAAGCCACCAGCTTCGCTAAAGAAAATGGTTTCCCGGAATCGGCTAAGGTATACGGCTCGTACGAAGCAGTTTTAGATGATCCAGATGTCGACGCTGTCTATGTGCCGCTGCCCACCAGCCTGCACTTGAAGTGGGCGGTTTTGGCTGCCCAGAAGAAGAAGCACTTGCTTCTGGAGAAGCCCGTGGCGTTGAACGTGAAGGAATTGGACGTGATTCTCGAGGCGGTTGAAGCCAGTGGGGTGCAGTTTATGGACGCTACCATGTGGATGCATAACCCCAGGACGGCTGCAATGAAAGACTTCCTTACAAATTCAGAGCTTTTCGGTGAATTAAAATCGGTGAGTTCTGCCGGTTGAGTTATGTGTTTCTAAGCCGTCCCCTGTTTTCTTTTTCTTAATCATGAGAAATTTCTTTGTGTTACCCTTAGGAAGTTTAACACTAATAAAAGGCCCTTTCCCAAATATCTTTTAGATTGGGCAATGATAGTCAAAGCGGTTGTATTCAACTGAGATTAAAGTCTTTTACAGCAGCTTGGTATCTAGGAATACAAATGAGTTAAGAATATTTTACAAAATTGGTTGGGTACGGGAGAGAGAAATGGGATTAACTGCGATCATATCGATTGACCTTGTTAGCAATATAATGCAGGCCAGACAACATAAATAGTGTAATTGACACTATGTTGAATTAAATCCTAAAAATATTATCCTCCTTAATTCTTATACCATTTACATTCTAGCATCTATTAATTTTGTATTAAAGTTTTTATTTTGGCCTGGTCAAGAGTACCAATTACCAAACAATCTTAAGGATCTAACAAGTTTAGGGGACATTTAGTATAGTTTTCAAACTCTTGAATACATTTCAATGCTAGAATGTGGAGTGAATTTGATGATGCAAGTAAATAGAAGAAAGATTATTTTAGAGCTGGTTGGTACCTAGGAATACAAAATTAGATGTGCATATGGAATTAAATCTTTAAAATATTATCCTTTTTAGTTCTTGTACCGTTTACACATTCTGGTTTCCTTAATATTGTACTAAAGTTTTATTGGGTCTAGTCCAGTGTGCCAAACGTAGTATCAAGGATTTAACAAGTTCAGGGGGCATCCGGTGTAGTCTTAAACCTCTCTAACTGCATCTCAACACTATGATGTGGAGTGAATATAATGATGCAAACAAATGGAAGAGAGATGAAACAGGAGGAGAGAGAAAGGTACAAGGAGATAGGAGAAGAAAAGGAGTGAAATAAGCGATTAAGATGGATGATTCATAAGCACTAACAAAGCATGGCTTGATATCTTGGATGGTGCCAAGATGCCCCTTTTTTGGACATCTCAATGTGTACAATGACATTGTTGTACACTTGGCAAAGAAAATAGAGATCGGAGAGGAAGTATCTCCATTTGAGGACGTAAACTGATAAGATGGTTAGTCTTTTATATAACTAGTGACAGCACGTGCATTGCACATGTCGCTAATTTCATTTGTACTTAAAATTTGAGATTTACAGCGTAAAAATGTCACTTGTTACATATGCGATACATGCAAATATGCTATTCCACAAAACACTTGCAAAGAATCTTGTAGTCCATTCCTTGCAATTCACATATGCGACTAAAAGCATAAGCTGCACAAATTAAAGATATGAGTTTATCCCTAATTCAATCCTGCAAATCCATTACAGCAAAAACCATGGTTAAACTCCAAAAAAGAAAATAGAATCCAAATGAATCCACTTCAATTCCAAATTTGCTACCAAATCCCCAACTTAAGCAAGAAAGACGTTTGAGTAAAGAAATTTCAGAAGAAAGGCAGGATATACATGGAGTTTGGAAAAGAATTCAAAGGCAGCAACTTACCAGAAAAGAAAATTCTTTTTTGAATGTGTTCATTCATTTTGACTTCTTTAGCCTATTTTCTTATAGAAATTTCAACTCTACCTTTGGGGATGCTAGCAGACCTAAAGAAATTCCAAGATAAAAGAAGAAAATAAATGGTGCCTATCTCTATAGTACTTGGCTTCACCTTCATGCCACAATATGACATTTTCCGACAGTCACGTATGTAGTCTCTTTGTTCAGCTAATATCTCCTCAAACCATATCCCCTGAAAGTAGCAAAGCTCACTAAATTTCATGCATAAGTAAACGTGATTTGGAGTCATAGTTTTCCGGGTAGCAACTACTGAGGTCCTTAATCATTACAAAAGAATAAATTAATTCAAAACCATGTGAATGAAAATAATAAACACAAAAAGACTTTAATGCTAGAAAATAGACGTGAAAAAGGTTCTAACTTTAGTTAAAATAAAAACCCCCACTGCCCCACAAAAGCAAGCATTTCAGCGACAACCTTTGGAGTAGCCATTTCCAAAGTGCACTGTTGTTAAGTGGCTGTAGCTCAGAAAGTTTGTCATTCACATTAATTATGAGATGTATTTTCCACTATTCTAAAGCCTGAATATGATGCAACACAATTTTAAGAGAATGCATTCAAAGAAACAAAAGTTAGAACTCTGTGTAACTTCACATCAAATGAAAGTATAGAAAAATTGAAAGGAATGCAAAAAAAATATTACCTAGCAATTATAGTTCATTTCACTATTTCATTCACATAGCCCTTTGGATTGTTTTGGATGTAGATCATCATAATCTGGTCATCAAATCTTCACAAAAGTTAAATGACAGAAACATATCAGGAAAAAAGGGGGGAGGACAGAGAAAGCAAATTCGAATAAAATATTAAGTCCAAAAAGTCAAAATGACATAAAAAACCTGATAGAGAATAACAAAAGCAAAATATTTAGTGCTTCTGTATTTAGAAGGTTACATAAATAAAAAAATTATCAAGCTAGAAAATGGAATAGAAAGCGCCTCACTGGATCTATGACATAGAAAAGAAGAAAACAACCGGAAAAAGAAAAAAAAGGGAAAAATTACCTGCAACCAAAAATCCTCTGAAGATGGCATCTTTGAGAAAAGAAAAAAAATAAAATCTGATAGGGAAAAGTAGAGGCCAAAGTAAAGAACCACGAAGAGAAAAATGCTAACCTAAAGATGTATCAAAAGTGGAATTATTTTTTCTGTAAAAAACAAAGGAGCAAGCCAGACAGCCGAAGTGAGAGAAATGGAATGGATCAAAACAAACATATAACTAGCTTTTTATAGCTAAAAGTCTTCCCCGATCAATTCAACGAGCCACAGACAGCCACACAAAAAAACTAACTCCACCCCACCACCCCATCCCCCCCAAAAAAAAAAAAAAAGCACAGAAAAACGAAGGAAAAAGATTACCCACAATAACCCTTAATGGGGTATGATGACGGATCAAATACCCCTAAATCACAACCGACACAAGCTTACGCTTACAACACGACAACAACAGCAATCGAAGAACAAAAAGAAAAAGTGTAGATCCAAAAGAGAGAGAAAAAGGACACCAAAAGTGGCCGGAAAATTCACGATCTATAATCCAAAAAAACCCCACGGAGACGGCGAAACAGCCAAACAAAGAAGATGCAAGCACAAAAGGGAAAAGCGGGAGCTTGAGTGACTTCTCTTAATAGCACTGTTTGTATATACGTCATCCACCTTTTTTAGGTTTCTTTTCACTATTTTCCTTTCCCAACTCTCTGTTCTCTAAACTAATTGAAAAATTGAATAGCACCATGTACTCCATTTTATCTTCAATGTTGATTTCGACTGTTCTTTCAATTTCCCAATGGCCAAAAACTCCTTAAATTCATTATTAAGCAAAGTTCAGGACTAAATCAACAACACGATGAGGGAGCACATCTAATATAGAAAATATGCTTAACATGAAAGCAAAATAACAACAAGAGAAAAATAAAATGCTTCTTGTTATGAACAAACATCCAACTGGCCACATCCAATAAGTTCAACAAAATTACAGCATAGATTTTTATTAAGATGTTGTAGTAATAGATTATTCGGGAAATGTGAGAGGTGATTTCCACCTTACTTCACAGTAAAGGCAAACCTTGGCAGCATAAACTTTGAATATGCATCATTCCATGTTGAATTGCTTCTAGTTCTAGTGACGTGAACTTCAGGGGCATTATGATTTCACAGTTTCGTACCAACTTCAATTCAAAAGAGTCGAAGTAGAGTAACCTATGTTATTTGAGCACCCTTAATGTCTACCAAATAATATCAAAACATCAAAATACCTATAATTTTAAATGCGAATTCACAGGTGATTACTAATCTTATATTAAAGCTTATGCAGTTCAATCCCAATACTAAACCACAATCCGAGAAAGTAAATCCTTTTTAAAACTCTTGATCCTAACTCAAATAAGACAACCAGTAGTCTTTAGAAAGAGACATTGCTTTCACCATGTAACAACAAAAATAATTACACAATGTACTTATCATTCTGGAAATGAAAAATAAAAACCGCTTAGCTAACCCGATTATGACGAGCGCTGCTCAAAACAACTTCTACTCGTCTGTTCGGCCGGCAATTAATCTTGAAGTAGTAAGCAAAAAATTAAGATCTGCAAATTTACCCAGAAATACACAAAGCCCTAAAAATCAAGTGCAGTGATTAATGACTTCTGAATCATAATTAATTATTATATCAATATTAACTAACTTCACATTAATGTAGCAAAATAAAGGGACCAAAGCAGAAGCAAATTTCCTCAAGAATACGGAAGTAAAAGAATGGTGATTCTTATGGGGCTCCTCTTTCCTTTCCTATTTTTATTTTAACCGCAAACCACATAGAATCAAAAAAATTACCTTCTGCAGGAGCGGTACTTGAAGAAGAAGATTTCTGGTTGAGACCTTACGTTTCCAGCGATTGAGGAAAGAGAATCAAAGGCAATGAAATGCCCGAAAGGGGAATTGATTTGACGAGAGAGAGAGAGAGAGTCTTCATCGCTGAGAGTGGCGAGCTTTGAGAAGAACAATGTCTGTGGCTGAGAACGAGAGACCATTTATGGAAAAGAGTATAAAGATGAGACACTGTGTATTGAGGGAGAAGGGGGGGATAGACAACAATGGAGCTAAATGACAAAATAGCATCGGCGATGGGGCCCACAAACCAGCTCTTTGATTATAGTAGGATAACCGTTGATTTATTTGATGGAAATAGAGTGTGGAGCGAGTTGGGTGTAAAGAAGAGAGAAAGACATATAGAATAGGAAAATATAAAGATAGAGGTATCTAATACACCTTCCACATCTAGAAAGCGTGCTAGATATTATCTTTGTTTGTCAACTCTAAAATATAAAAGTTGTACAAATGTCTTCAGAATTTCTAATTGTATACAACCCCTAAGCAGTAACTTGCTTGAAAAAGAACCCTGGTTTGGTCCTTTAATTTGACAATTTAGAAATTCAATCTTCTACGTGGTTGGTGACTGTAAAATGCTTAAAAATCTCTTGTATGATGTGCAGGTACATAGCTGTTTTACATTTGCAGCTGATAAAGATTTCCTGGAGAATGACATTCGTGTGAAGCCGGATCTTGATGCCCTTGGTGCACTTGGTGATGCTGGCTGGTATTGTGTCCGGTCAATCTTGTGGGCTGCCAACTTTGAGCTGCCAAAAACAGTACTTGCATTGCGGGAACCTGTGTTCAATAAAGTAGGAGTAATTCTAGCATGTAGTGCATCTTTGTATTGGGAAGATGGGAAAGTAGCTACCTTCCACTGCTCTTTCTTGGCCAACTTGACCATGGATGTAACAGTGGTCGGAACAAAGGGCACTTTGCATCTACACGACTTCGTTATTCCATTTGAAGAGAAGAAGGCGTCATTTTCTGTTGCTACAAAATCGGGATTCACTGAGCTTGTGACTGGGTGGGAGCCAAAGCCAAGTGAGCACCATGTGTCAACAGACCTCCCCCAAGAAGCTTTAATGGTGAGAGAGTTTTCCAGACTGGTGGGAAGCATTAAATATGACGGTTCAAAGCCTGAGATGAAGTGGCCTACCTTCAGCAGGAAGACCCAGCAGGTCTTGGACGCTGTTAGGCTGTCAATTGAGAGAGGTTTTGAAGCTGTTGAGGTGTAAACCTATTAAGTAATGCTTTCTTCATCAATCTTTTGCCCTGTTTCCTGGATGGGTTTTGTGCAAATCATGTGTAAAATTAGATTCCTCCCTTTTTATTGTGTGATCATCGTGCCATCCTGGCTCCTTGTGAAACAACTGTTTCTGTATCCAGTCCCAGTGACTAGTTCAATTGGAAGGAATAAAAGTTAATGTGATTGTTAATGTGTACATTCCTTTAAAAATATCTTCAGTTTATCTAGATGATATAATAATTGTTGGAAAAAATTAGTAACTCTGAGACAGAGGAAACAAATAAAAAATGAATTCAAAATTTCGAGAGAAAAAAAAGGGTCAACTTCTTTGTTTTCGGTTATATACCTGTTGGGAGCAAGTGTTTGGTTTTGTTCAGCAAATAAATGGGAGCAAGAGCACGAATTAATGATATAATACGTGTCATCAATTTATTTGGTATAGTACTTAATTTAAAATTGTCCTAGCGCATTAACCATGATGTTTATGAAAAGTGAAGTTAACATTTGTGAGGCCTTTAAACTTTTTCTAGTCACCCGTGAGTTATAAGTTTCTAAAAAAGGAATAATAAATAAAATTCTATTATGCGTATGTGGCATCATTTCACTAGAATTTAACGAGATGATGGATGAGTAACATTTGGAGAGGAATATATACTATAAACGTTTGGAATTGCAAGAGAAAATATCAAAGCAGATACTGAAGGCGGGGAACAAGTACATGCCTTGTTGCTAATCTGGAATCTAATTCGACCAAAACTTAATTGAAGGTCAAAGCTCGTTTGATGCTTCTTCCCCTCAGTCTCTTTTTTCTTTATATTATATATAGTCAAGTACTTATTCAACATTAGTAACATCAGTCATCCACACATTTTCATTCTTCTAAATACACAGCAGAAAAAAAGAAATGGATTCTGTGATTGGCGCCACCGTGCAAGTTGCTTTGGAGAAGTTGCTAGCTGTCGCCTCAAAGGAGTTCAATCTGGTGCGGGGTTTCAAGCAAGACTTGAGAAATTTGAGTGGATCACTGGAGATGATCAAGCAAGTCATTGAAGATGCTGAACGACGCCAAGTTACTGACGGCCCTGTCAAACTCTGGCTCGAGAAACTTGAACGTGTTGCTTTTGATGCTGATAATGTTCTTGATGAGATCAACTATGAGAACTTGAGCCGCATGGTGGAGTCTCAGAACGAGAGGAAGCCAAAGCTGTGCTTATGCTTCAATGTAAGTGCTCCGAACTTGAGATTCCGAGAGAAAATGGCTCATAAAATCAACAAGATTGTAACTAGTTTGAATTCAGTTAATGATGAAGCGAATGGCTTTGGGCTCCAGAGGAGAGTCATAGAATTTGCTACTCCTCCTCTGCCTCATGGCAGGGAAACTGACAGCATAACTCGTGATCCAATTGTTCTAGGAAGGAATATTGATGTAGAGAATATAATAAGAAGGCTGATTAACCCGAGCAGTACTGAAGCTGTTTCTGTTATTCCCATAGTCGGATTAGGGGGGGCTTGGGAAGACAACTTTAGCTCGGTTAGTCTTTAATCATGATCACATAGTAAATCATTTTAATGAAAGGATCTGGTTATGTGTATCAGAAGATTTCAACGGGAAAATGCTTTTGAAAAGTATGCTGGAATTGTTGAAAGGGTACTGTCAAGGAGAGACTAGACAGGCTATTGTTGAAAAGCTTCAAGAAAAACTGAGGGGTAAAAAGTATTTACTTGTTCTTGACGATCTATGGAATGAGAAAACGCAAGATTGGGATGATCTGAAGAATGCTCTGGAAGGGATTAACTCTAATAAAGGAAATGCAATCATAGTGACCACCCGCAAGACAAGTGTGGCATCAGTTGTCAGCCCCCATGATGATCCATATAACTTGGGAAAATTGTCCGATGAAGAATGCTGGTCTCTAATCAGAACAAGGGCATTTGCAGTCGGGGAAGTAGATAAGGAATTTGAGAGCATCGGCAAGGAGATTGCTGCTAAATGTGGAGGTCTACCACTGACTGCAAACATGTTGGGAGGAGTTCTACAAGGAAAAACAAAGGATGAGTGGATCTCAATTGAACGTACGGTCCTTTCCAAATTGGAAGGAAATGAGGAAAGCATCATGCAAGTCCTTAAGATAAGCTTTGATCGGTTACCATCCTCATCCCTTCAAAAATGTTTTTCCTATTGCTCTGTATTTCCCAAGGATTCAGAAATATATCGAGAAAAATTGATTCAGCTATGGATAGCCGAAGGATTTTTCCCAGATAATCAAGAAAGTGGTATGGAGACTTTGGGCAATCGGTATTTTAACATATTGTTGCAAAATTCCTTCTTTCAAGAGGTAGAAAAAGACAAGTATGGCAATGTCACTCACTGTAAGATGCATGATCTTGTGCATAATCTTGCGTGTTCAATTTCAAAATCAGAAAGTTTTAATGAGTACGGTGGTACAAATGGCATTCTTCCCCGAGTTAAATACCTTGCAGTGGAATCGCTTGAAGAAGGAACATAGAAGATTACAAAAGCAAGCACAAATTACGTGCGTGCATCGTTCTTGCGTTCCACCGTACCTGATAAGATGATGCATAATTTTAGCCATTTGCATTCTCTAATAATGGATTCTTACAAAATTGAAGAATTGCCCACTTCAATAGACAAGTTGATACATTTGAGGTGTCTTGATGTGTCCAGAACTGCCATTGGAAGTTTGCCAAATTCCGTCTGCAAGCTTTACAATTTGCAAACTTTAAGGACATCGAAAATTGGCATTAGGAGGTTTCCCAAAAAGCTGCAATGTTTGATCAATCTGAGGCATCTCTATTTTCACTGTTTTTCAGATATCCAGATGCCATCGGCAATCAGAATGCCATCATGTCAACAAACATTATCATCTTTTATTGTGAGTGACAAGAAAGGGTATGGAATCGAGGAGTTGGGATACTTAAAAAATCTTGGAGGTGAACTTACTATATTCCATCTTGAGCTTGTGAATGACAAAGAAGAAGCTAAGAAAGCAGATTTAATTGGAAAGCCCAATATTTATGAATTGAGGTTTATTTGGAGTGCATCGCGGGAACAAAATGACAACGACAAGAATGTTCTAGAAGGCCTCCACCCTCACCCAAATTTAAAGAGCTTAACAATTATGGGTTTCGCAGGTAAAAACCTCCCTGATTGGACTAGAAAGATGGAAATACATGATGAATTGGGAGGTCGTCGGGTGAGACTTGAAAAACTAATTGAAATTACTTTAGAAGATTGTGACTCGTGTGAAGAAATCCCAATGCTTGGCCACCTGCCATCCCTCAAATATCTTGAATTAAAGAAGATGAAGAATCTAAGACGCATTGGCCCTTCGTTTTATGGCGCCAATAAAAGTTACATTGCATCAGTTAGTGAAGAGAGAAGAGTTTTGTTCCCAGCACTTACAAGGTTTGTGCTTCTTGATTTGACGAACCTTGAAGAGTGGGCCGAAGCAGAAGCTCTGATTGTGGAGGAAACATGTGGAGTGTGGGTGTTCCCGTGTCTCAAATACTTGGAGCTCTCTGGATGTCCCCAATTGCAAAGCGCTCCAAGTCACTTCCCCTGCCTCAGTGAGTTGAAAATAAAGGATGTGCAAAATGATTTACCAATTTCAAATATTTGCAACAACTTAACATCTCTCACCTTGCTCGAAATAAGGTCTTCAACAGAGGAGAGGTCACTTGTCTTCCTGATAGGCTGTTCTACAACAATCAGAATCTTCGGGAGTTGGTAATTTATGACTGCCACAAATTAAGGGCATTGCCAGATGGTCTGCACAGCCTTCAATCTCTTGAGGAACTAATAATATCTGATTGCACAAGCCTCCAATCATCAGTTTCATCGTACCAAAGCCAACAAGGTTGCCATGTGGAGGAGCTCACCTGTCCTCCTGAGCAACTATTTTACAGCCATCAAAATCTTTGGAGGTTGGAAATTTATGAATGCCATGAATGAAAGGCATTGCCGGTTGGTCTGCACAGCCTCAAATGTCTTGAGGAAGTGACAATATATAATTGCTCAAGCCTCCAATCCATTGCATCATATCCCAGTGGTCAAAAAGGCTGCCATACGTCCCTTAGATTTTTGCATATTTCAGGTTGCCAAATGCTGAGCGGGGTGCCAAGGGAAATGCTCCAGTCCTGTACTCGTCTAGAGTATCTGACGGTGGAAAGATGCGAAAATCTCAGTTCATTACCGATTGATTGTGCTGAATTGACTTATCTATCAACATTGTGTGTAGCATATTGTCCCAAACTGACAAACATGCCGCAAGGGATTGGGCATCTTAGCCGCTTAACAAGATTGATAATCGGTAAGTTTGCAAGTTCATTGGATTTCAATTCATTCCAAGCAACTCTTGAAGGCATCCAACACCTACACTCCCTTCGCGAATTGGAATTACTCGGAGAGCCACATTGGGACACTCTACCCTATCAACTTGAGCATCTTAATGACTTGACGAGATTACACTTGATTGGGTTTGGGATACAAGTTTTGCCAGAGTGGTTTCGGAACTTGCAATCTCTCCAACACTTAGAGATGTTCAACTGTGGAAAGCTTAGGCACATAACCTCTGTCCGACGCTTAACCAGATTAAAAACATTTAGGACTGTTGACTGTCCAGTGCTAAAGGAGAGGTGCAGTAGCCAGCGGAGCGGCCGTGATTCTGAGTGGCACAATATTTCTCATGTTCCAGATCTCTACGTGGACGGAATTCCTATTAGCTCCAATCCTTGAAATTAAGTATTTTTACATGCGTTTACTGTAAGTTATTTATAGCTCTCCATTTTCCAATATAATTTGTTCATTTATTTTGCTTTTGTGTAATAAAATTCGTATGTTGGGTTGATAGAGATTAGAGAACCAGGTCCGGAACTGTTCTCCGAAATCATAGTCCCCGTCACCCTAAAAATAGACATCACCAGACACAGGCGTGAACTGGGATGTTAACATTGACTCCCAGTCTCAGCAATCCGTTCGTATTTGCTCAACAATGCACACCTCAATTTAGTTCTGTTCCGTGACAGATTCCAAGTTCAACTATCTGGCAATAAAATTCAGGCTGACACTCTGCAATTTCCCGGGAGTAGAAGTGCAGAATTAGTTTTTTCCTTACCTCCAGAAGACAAGGTATAATACTTCTGAGTCTGCCTAATTTCTTTTGCTGGGTTCTGTTTTCCTTTTTCCTTTTTCGTATTTGGAATGTTTTTCCCTTTTTTTTTTTTAAATTCAGACTTCACAATGACATTGGATTAGAAACTAATGAAACTACGATAGGACAGCAAATTGGCATTTGTTATCTTTCGTTATATTTCCGGTAAGTGAATTAGAAACTAAAGCTAACCTCTTAGTTAACCTCTTAACAAATGAGTTTATGTGCTTTCCTAAAAAAAAAAAAAAAAAAAAGAGAGAGAGTTTATGTGAATTGTAGCTAGTGCATATTAATGAAAGCATAAAGATGGTTGGGTTTATAATCATTCTTCATTTTTGTCCCCCCCTTTTTGAAGGTATGGAGGATAAGAATAATTTCATGGAACAACATCAATCTTGTAGGAAATTGGACTTTGGTGATGAATTGATCATTATGTCAATTGACTCTTCAAGGATATTAGTAGCTGGAAATGAAAACAATCAAACTAAAATTTGACAATGTTCAATCTATTATGCAAATTCATTCCATGATTCCACAGGAAACAATACCAAAAATTGGTATGGAGTTTGAAACAGAAGGAGCTTACAACTTCTATAATTAATGCTTATGTTTATAAAGTAGGTTTTCGTATCTGGAGAAGTAAAGGACACAAATGTATACAAAATTTTGTTGCTCTTGTGAAGGTCTTTGTGAAGTAGATAAACATCGGGTTATTGTTAAAAATCGCCTTGCTGAAACAATGTTCGGTTATCTTGCAAGCATGAACACACATATTTGTTTTAGTCAGTAACGATCTTGAACTACACATACACAGCAAAAAAAAAAATTTATGTCGGAGATCTAATGTGACATCCTAATTTTCCCTTATGCTTCCGTTCCACAGAATAGATTAGAATATGGGGACCCAAGTAAACACAAGCATCAGATGAAGGATTAAAGTGAAAACAAAAATTAAAAAAAAAAAGAAATGCAAAGAATCGGTCCAGAAATTTCCAGTGAAAATGGGACTTTTTGCTACCGTATATAATATAATATAATATATATTATAAAAAGCAAAATCAAAAGACAAATAAGGAAAGAAAAGAAAGAACAAATAGAGAGAGATGACCGAGATGGACACAGAGAGAGATTCGGGGCGATGTCTTCAAGCAAAAAAAAAAATGTTGAAAATTGGAAGAAGCTCGGGAGGCGAAGAAGAACACAAGGGTTCAATTAAGTGTTGTGTCTTTTAAGCTTTAACTCAGGGTTCAACTAAGTGTTATGTCTTTTAATCTTTAACTCATATATGTTTAAGATGAAATTTCCATTTAAGATTTTTAAAATTTCTTGAGAGATAACACTAAAATCATAGCATAAGATTCTTTCTATGTGTTAAGAATATGAAATTTTAGTTAGATATAGATGATATAAGAATTTGGTATTATGTGTATATATATTGGTGTGTGTGGGGGGGGGGTGTGTGTGTGTGTGTATATATATATATCTAAAGAGGAGGAGGGGAAAAAAAGGAAAGCAAAAGAAACCGAGAGCTTTCTGCCAAGTTTGAAAAAAAAAAAATAATAATAATTTTTAAAGACTGAAAAATGAACAAGAAAGTGCAGGCGGCAGAAACTTCAAAAAAAAGAAAAAAAGTAAGGTTCCGTTTGTTTACATTTATAAATTTAATTTATAAAGAGAATTTATAAAAAGTAAAAATAAGTAGTAGAGATTTAATTAAAGTTTAAAATGTGTGGTGATTGTTGAGTAATTGTCAAATCAAGAGTAGGTGAATTTATAAATGAAAAAAATAAATGATACCAAACAAGCCCTAAGTTTAAAGAATCTTGGGAAAACACAAGTTTATTTATTATAAACTTTGGTTTATGTGAGCTAAGATGGGAATTTTGTTTAAAGTTTATGGAAATTTTATAAATATGCAATACTAAGTTGTAATATTGTTTAATACACATTTTAACGAACACATTTTAACGGCATGAATCATTAGTTGGTTATGGAATTTGAGGTGCATAATGTTAGTACAAGAAATTATAGTTGGCTAGTACAAGATGCAATTTTATATGAATGAAATTTAGTATGGAGTAAGTAAGTTGAAATTTTATATAATTTGTATTATGGTTGTAGGGAGTGGTATTATGGTAATGGATAAGTTTGGTGAAGTTGAGACTTAATGAATGTAATGAATGAATTGATATTTAAAAGCAAGTATAGGAAATTTTATTGAAGACTAAAAATTAATGTTTAAAGGTGAAGAATTAGAGTTGTTATTTAGTAGAGACTTAAGCTTTTAAGATGTTATATTATTATAATTTTTAAGATAGAATAAAGTCTAGAATAATTATAAAAAGTAGATAACTATAAGTCTAAATGAACAAGGAAGGAAACTTGAAGAATTCAATGGAATAGGGGACTTGAAATGAAAAAGGGAATTTTGTGTTGATAAAGTTTGTGTGAACTAGAAGATCTTTAACTAGTAAATAAGTTAGAAATAAAATAAAAGGGATTGAGCGAGGAGTTAAATGTGTAAATTGAGTTGTGGTTATGAATTAATTTCCTATAAAGTTTTAAATGTTGTGAAATTATTCGTAGACATGAAAATGAAATTATATAAAGACTAAAGAGAATTTTGTAAAGCTAGTAAGTGAAATCAAAGTTTTAGAAGGAAGATTAAGTTGAAACTTTATTAATGAAGTATTATAGGGGGTTTTTAAAATAGAGTCCATTGTAATAGTAGTTAAAAAAAGCTTTTGAAGTCTTTAATAAAAAGTGTGAAATTAAGAGAGGATATAAATTGTGACTAGCAATATGCATAAGGAAAGATTTAGAAAGAAAAATAAAAAGATAAATAAAATATCTACTCAAATCTTATTTCTTTGAATGGAAAGAAACAAGTAGAAAAAGAGAAAATGTGGAAAATGAAACTATAGTTGAAAGTATGTAAAAGTATGAGCATTTAAAATAGAAGAAGTTCATTAGAAAAAATTATATGTTAAGTAGAATCTTATATAATGTTACAGGAAATGATAAAGATCAAAAGGAATGAAACATGAAAGGAGGCTACTTAGCCGGTGAGTGCAGATTTTCCTCTTCTTTATTTCTTCTAAATGAAAGTTGAATTATACATGATTTCACATAAACTTGCAAAGCTTTATGATGATGATATATTTCTATGAACTTCACAAAAGTTGATATTTTCTTTTAAAAAGTTTACGAAATTGATGAATGTAATGTTTAAGGACTTTCAAAGATATGATTTATTTGAAGTTTAAATGATGCGTGATTTGAAAGTTCCCCAAGTTGTATCCTATGTTCATGAACATGATGTTTACGGGTGAAGGGGCATGTATGGCTCAAGTTGACCAAATGATATGCCGCCTACGGGCGAAGGGGCCTATGGCTTAAGCTGACTAAATGATACGCCGCCCAGACGAAGGGGTCTATGTGCTAGCTGTGATTCAAGCTGGTTGTTGTACCGCCTAGGGTGAAAGGGTCATAAGTTACCTATGACCCAAACTGACGTCTACGCGCGTATTACTTGATATCATGATCATGATATATTGGATGCTCTTTGGGGAAAGTTTTATGAAGATCTTGAAAAGAAATAGTTTTTATAATGCTTACAAGAATGACAACGATTCTATAAATATTTCGATGTGAGGTGCATTCAAGTTGATGAATTTTATAATGATTGTTAGAATGAAATAATGTTTCATGATGTTTTCCAATAAGGAATGATTTTATAAATATTCATGTGACGCTGGAATTGAGTTTTAATTATGAAGGTTAAACATTTGAGATTTTGTAAAGTTATATTATAATTTTCTAAAGTCTGTTTATTTAAAACTCTACTCACTGGGTTAATTAGCTCATATGTTTTCAAAATGATTTTCTTTCCAGGCAGCAATTAGAGTTTGTGCAGCACATCGTAGCCGGGCCGCTATTTCAAGGATTCGAGCCACCGCATAGAATTTATTATAGGGTTTGTGTATTATAATTTATATACTTGGTACGGTTAAGTTTACTAATATTCATTAGGAATTCTGAGTAAAACATACTTGGTTTAGTAAAGTTTTTTATACATGAAGTATTGTTACTGATGGTGATGAGAATTATTACATTGTGGAGTGTATTTGAGTTGATGTTGGGTGTTATGCAGATTGGTTTTTTTAACAAATTAGAGGAGATGTTGTCGAAATTTTTCTAAAATAACTAGTATATCCTCGAGCCTTGACGATAAATTCTAACTTTTTAATTTAAATTTATCATCAGTGTACATCATACTTCAAATAAGTTAGAGACACTTGAGGTGGGGCGTGTCATCTTAGTATGACATCTAATTTAAGGGAACTAATACAAGTACTTCTTGACATCCATTCACTTTTTCCTTCTGTCTTGCATGTTAAGCATATGTGTATTACCTGTAGAACTCCAAAAGATTAATTACCTTATATCCTAGATATTTCCTTTGCTGGAGAGGCAAAAGATTACAATTGATAAGCACCAACTATATATCTACCCGAAACAAAATGTGACATAATTAGATTTCACGAAGTATAATACACTTGTCTTGTGGAGAATTGCAACCACACTAGTGGGCAGGGAGTGAAATTTTGAGCAGAAGAAGTGGTTCTTTACTTCTAATTTGGGGGCAATTACAATCAAGTTATCCACCATCGGTTTCAGACTTAATGAGGAAAAATGTAACAGGAAGAGATTGTTAAAGGTTAAAAGCGCATGTTGAAAAAGTACTAAATAAAAAAGGGACAATTTCTAAAATGACAAAAAATAAAACCTAAAGTTCAAAAATGTTACTTTTTGAAAACCAATTGAAAAATGTCCGTTTTCAGTGCAAAATTAAATGAAAACCCTTCAGTAATAATTGCGCTGAATTAGTTCATCATATGGAGCAGGCAAGACGGTTCGTAATTTCAAGATGGTTGCAGAGGTAGTGCATCAATTTTCTGAAGTAGTGCAATAATTCAGGGTCTTATGGAGCTACCAAAAGGGGAAAAAGGTTTGCAATTCATGTACTTGGCCAGAAGAACTTTTCAATCCACGATCGGTAATAAGTAGAAGTTCTTAACAGTTGATCTATGTTTCTCTACAGATAGTCCCTGGAATTCTATACATTTTACTATTGATGCAGTCACTTAGCTATCCCAACTCTATACAGTTGCTATGTAGTTTTCGACAGTTATGTGCTGTAATTCTATACAGTTGATGATTTTTTTGGCCCTAGTTCCTGACATGTAGTTCCAGACAATTGATCTATGTTTCTCGACAGACAGCCACTGTAATTCTATATAGTTTACATTTGACTCATGCCTTGGCTAACCTAACTCTATACAGTTGATGTGAAGTTTTTAGCAGTTGTGTGCTTGAGTGCTATGCAGCTGACGAAATATTTTGTCAACACCCCTTGATATGCAGTTCTCAACAGTTCATCTATGTTTCTGTGCAGATAGTCTTGGTAATTCTAGATAGCTTATTATAAGCATTACAACATGAAAAAGTACAACAAAATACGTCTGACCTAGAATGCAATTGAAGGTGAAATCAAATCTCACATTTGTAAACAATAAATTGTTGCAATATTGACTAAATCTAGAAAAGAAATTGGATGCCAACATCAATGAACCTTGCTTCATTCATCTCTAGGACAGCCAAACCCGTGTCAAAATCGACCATCAATCTAGAAGAGCATAGATATTTGGTCTCTCCAAAAGGCATCTTTCCAAGATAGCGTTGACTTCTGGTTTTCTTTCCAATCTTTTGCTTCAAATCTGGCACCAATGTCTAACGCTGAGCCGTGGTTTTGCACTAATAAGGTGTCAATGAAGAACATAAACAGATACCACTATGGACTTATTGCGGATCGAGGAAAATGGCAATACCTCTACAAGCACAGCAACCTGCAGAGCACCAAAATACACAGTAAGAACAGAAAATGACACAAAAATCGAGCACCAGAACCAACAAAATCGAAATGTGAAGCCTGCCGTGAAGTTGTTTGAGCACAAGACTGAGAAAATCGAGGAGAAAACCAAAGCAAATTGAGCACAAAAAAGGATAGAAAACAAATAAGTCGGAGAAGAAGGAATCTGCAAGTGAGTGGCGATCCTAGATTTCAAGAAGGGAAGGAGGCATTTTGGGTGATTTGGGCGAGATTTGGGTCGGGGGAGTGCGGAGGAGTTGAAGATGTAATGACACATATACGGGAAGGAGAAGTCCTTTTTTTGGACCAGTAAGAGTGTAACCCTCCCTACGGTCGGGAATTATTTAAAAAAATTACTAAATCATTGTTCAGGGGCACACTTGTCAAAAAAATAAGATAAGTGATATATTTGCACATGTTTTAAAAGAGGTCTAGTTTTGCACATAACATGTTCAAAAGAGACATTTTTTACAATTTCCACTTAAAAAAATTAATCTTATAAGTACTTCGAGTCTTAGACCACTCCTTTTAAAATGTCTAATAGAGATTAAAATTCAATTGGAAACAAAACATATTGGATCGCAGTGGTAATTTTATCGTCTCTTTTGTACAGATTGAGAGAAAAAAAGAAGGTAACTAATTTAGAGAAAATTTTAGACCAGAAATTATGAAGTCGAACTTGGAATCCATCACGTAAGAAAACTGATTGAATTGAGGTATGCGTTGTTGAGTGAAGACAAAGAGATTGCTGTGGGTTAACATTAACGTATGCATACGTTCTATGACGTGTATTTTTATCGTCACATGGACTATTCTTATTACCAAGACAGTGTTGGAGACAGTCTTTTGGGATAGAACATCAGGACTCATAGAACCAAGATCACCTTTACCTCTCTCTTTCTTTTTCTCTATTTTTTTTTTTTTTGGCGGGGGGGGGG